>JACEIK010006119.1:44224-55001 GCA_018107945.1 Datura stramonium
ATCATGCACATACCCCTAGAAAAATATTTAGCCACTCAAAGATGAAAAATACAAAATCATATTAACAAATAAATTCATAAAATTCATCATTAAGAGTAAATTTCAAGCTAAAACTTGTCTTCAATAGAGGTTTTTACCTTGGGGAAAGAGCCTAAGAAGATGAAGAAAAGCTAATTCTATTCTCTCTCTCTAGAAAATTAGAAACTATTCAATACATTATAATTCAATCTTCTACTGAGAAGGAATGATTAGTACTTTTCAAGGAATGTACAAAATTAGGATAATGCTACTCCTTTCCTATGCTGGACGATTTTAGCCTTTTGATGATGGCCTCACTTGCGAGTCCCCGGTGTTCCGCTGGTGACCATCCACGGGGCGCTGCTCTATGGAAACTCGGCAACTGGCTTCTATAGCAGTTCGGCGTTGGCACCGGTAGTTCGCAAGTGTTCACCTGCATTGCACCAGTGCATTTTCAACTTCAACATAGTGTTCTCCTGCATTTGGCCAGCGTTTCACTGGTCTCATCCAATGTAATGGAGGTCCTCACCTTTAGGCTTCATTCTTTTGTTCAATTCCTTGCTTTCTCTGTTTAAATTGAATGCCTGTAAAAATCAATGAGAAAGAGCGTAAATCCTCCAAAATGACTTTAAAACCAAGTAAAAGCGCATGTTTAAAAGTCTAATGAGTTGGTAAATTACCAACTCATCAACCCACATTATGAAATTTAAGGTTTTCACCAATAATGGTGATTTTGGGTCTATAACTTGGGGAAGAAGGGTATGGGGACATTCTATTCATACTACATAACTATGAGAGAAGAGAATTACTTACTTGAATTGGAGAGACAAGCTTCACCAAGCTTCTTGGAGAAGAACACAATGGGGGATAGGGGAGAGGGAAGTTACGGCCTTCTAGAGGACAGAGAGATAATTTATTTTGCTTTTTGTTTTAATTTTTAGTGAGACGGTATGAATGGGGATTTAAAATAAAAGTGTCCGTCATGATTTTTTGGTAATTTTAAGATTCTTGGATGAACTTTGACCCATTGGACCAAAAAAAATTTGGACCACAACTCCCTGGCGTGGCGCGCCAGTCACCTCGCCACACACTTACAAAACAAATTTCTTTGTGGATAGAGGATGGCGCAGCGTGCCACCCATAACACCATCCTGAAAATATTTTTTCTTTGCTGGAGGTAACACCTGGTGCCCCACACTAGGTATCTCACCCCAATCTAACCTTTTTTAGCTTACTTTCCCCGCTCTTTTTGCCTATAAAGCTCTGTTCATCTCTGCAAATTCAAAAATGTTATAGAGATGGTTGCCTCACACCAAGATCCATAGTTATAGTCGTGGTACGACATTCACGGGTTGCCTCCCGTGCAGTGCCAGATTAACATCCCAGCACGATGAAAATGACTCTCACTTCTTTAATCGAGTGAGATAACTCAAATTACCTGTTGCACTTGCTAAATTCTCATGCAGTACATGCTACTCAACTTCTCTCTCACATCCTCTAAGATCTACCACCGACTTTATTGTGAAGTTCTCTTAATGAGGTTGCCTCTTTGCAGCTCTAAACACATCAAAGAATGCCTCCTGACAATACACATTCATCAACATCTTACCCAACTACATCTTTATGACTGTGTCTGTGGTGGCTAAGAATCCTCTCCCCAGAATGAGGGGAACTGCTACATCTGCTTTGTAATCTAGAATTATGAAGTCCAAAGGTAAATTGAAAGGTCCAACCTTACTCAATACATCCTCTATGATTCCGTCAGGATAAGAAAGAGACCTATCGACAAACTACAAAGTTACTGTGGTTGAACGTTGTTCACCTAAACCCAAGGTTCTAAACAAGGATGCAAGCAAAAAATTATTGTTTACACCCAAGTCACACAATGCAGAACCTACTTTCTTATTTCCAATCACCACTGGAAGGGTGAAACTCTCGGGGTCTTTTAGCTTTTTAGGATTTTGTTTTGCATCTTAGAACTGCACTCTTCCATGAGAGCCATAGTTTCAAACTCTATTTGCCTCCTCTTATTGGCCACAATATTCTTGAAATACTTGGCGTACTTCAGAACTTCCTAAGAAAGCTCCACCAATGGTAAGTTAACATGTACCTGCTTCAACACCTCAAGGAATTTCTGGCAGGCTGAGTCCTCTTTCTGCTTCTTAAATCTTTGAGGAAATGGAGGGCTTTACCTAGTTTATACCAACTTTGGCTTTGAGTTAATTGATTCACCAACCTCCGGTTTGGACATCACAACCTACTCCTCATCAGTTTTCTTATCTTTAAGGATCACCTAACCAAGCTCTTTACCACAACATAAAGAGATCGCGCTCAGATTCTCCTTGGGGATCTTCTTGGTGTTAATCGTAAGTGCCCCTTACAGTCTGTTCACCTTCTATAGGCCAATTGCCCCATCTATCTCTCTAGCTCATGGATGGACTTCTAAATTTCATTAACCACCTGAGTCTACTACACAATTCACTACTTTATTGTTTCCTCAAGTGAACTACTCAGCTGTTGGCCCTGAGGTCTTAGATAGGTGTTTTGGGGCCTTTGAAAGTTCTGATTCCCTCTGCATGAGGGATCGTTTGTGTTCCTGTACCCCTAGTTATACTTGTTACCTGCAATCCTCCACCATGACCTTGTTGTCCCACAAAAATACAGATTCGAGGTTAAATGGACAACCTGAGTAAGTGTGGCCTTCTCCACTCACCTCACACGATGGTGGTAGACTTTGGACTTGATGGACCTGCAAAACCGAAATGCAGGTGTGGTTAAAAACTTGCTAATCGTATTCACCAAGTGACTTATATCTGCTCGAATTGCCATCACACCATCTACTTCAAGCATTCCAGGAACCTTGGATATTGTGAATCCTCTACCTAATTCCTGATAGTCTTGACTCCACACTGACATAAGGTTCAAAAGAGTTTCAATTTCATCATCGCTCTTGAAGAAAATTACCCCGTGCAGTAGCGTCAAGTAAGATTTCAGACTCTAGCTTCAAACCCTCTATAAAATTATGCCTAATAATCTCCTTTGGCTGTATGTGGTGCAGGAAATCTCATAAAGTAGCCCTTGTATCGTTCCCAAGCTTGAGCTAAGGTATCACCATCTCTCTGCACAAAACTAGAGATCTTCCCTCTCAACTCTTTCGTCCTTCTTGAAGAGAAGAACCTATTGATGAACTTTTTGGAAAGAACCTCTAAAGTGGTGATGGAACTTCTAGGTCATTTTGAAGCCACTCCTTGGCCTCACCAATCAATGAGAACGAAAATAATATGAGATTTACATATTCATCTAACACGTTTTGATACTGAAAGTTTTCACTCAACTCTATGAATGTCATTTGATGCCTGTGAGGATCCTCATGCGGCTTGCCCTGATATTAGAAAGTAGTTGGACCAACCGCATAGTCCCTTCCTTCAACTCAAAGTTCCATGTGATGGACAGCTTGATGATCTCTTTAGAAGTGTTCCCCAAGTTCGGCCTAGCAAAATTCAATACTGGAACTCTCTCTTGGTTGTTGCCCCTGCTCATTATTCTGTATGATTAATCTTCGAAAGGCTCTCTTAATTTCAACATCAAGAGAAGCCAAAAATGGTTCTTGACTTCTAGTATTTGGCATACACTAAGCACACAACACCTGTAACTTCATAAACAAACATATAAAAATGTATAATACAGTATAGAAGAATAAAAATCCTAACTTACAAATGATCAATAAATCTTCAAATCCCCACAACTTCACAAAAAACATGAAATCTCCTAAGCACACATGGTCGTCATGTAATATAGGACGGTAAAGTCTCGATTATCGATCCCTCAAATATTTATCAGATAAATCATTATAAGGTTATTACTTTATTTCACTATTCTTACAAAACATTTAAAATGGGGAATGGATTGGAGAATTACCTACTAAAACATGAAATGTAAAATAAACTTAAGAACTAAGATTGTTGCAAACTTTTTTGTACTTCAAATGATGATGAAAATCTAGGGAAATGGAACTTTCGTATCAGGTTGAGTTCTCAAGATGTGATTACGCTAGATCGATTTATCCAAAGGTTGCTAGTTGCAAGTTACTATCCAATTTCTTTCTACTCTCCCGAGCATCCAAGAACTTTATCATTGAAATTGCCACTCTCCCGAGCATCCAAGAACTATCTCATGAACCTTAACGCCTATAACCCTATGGCCGCAGGAGAAACATAAAACGACAGTTATGCCTACTTAAATTTCAGCTAAACATGGTTGAAGGACATATCCCTATCCTCAGCAAAAACTTCTAACCTCCAACCAATGGGATAGAGGATCTTCGAATTCCTATTTTATGTTTACTTTTAACCCTTTCGATCACAGAACCCATTTTATGTTACTTTTCAGAACCCATAATTAAATCATTAGACTTTATATAAATCAAATACAAAACCGCATGAGTTTGTGATAAATTTTAAGTAAAATCATAGAGTAGGAGCATGGTTGTGGAAAGATTCACCCATTGACGACCTTACATACCTGGGATTATCTGGTTTTTAACTCCCCTTTCTAGCCCAAGATGGAATTTAGAGTAATTGAGAAAGAACACCTTGAATCACCTTCTAATCTCCTCTCTATACTCTTGCATGCATGAATGAGGCTTAATATGAACTTAACCCCCTTAAAATACCCCATTCAGACCTTAAAACGACGTAGTTTAGGCCTTAGGAGTTTAGAAATTATGAAAACACCCTTACTAAAAACGCAGAGATTTCTAGTTGCCAGTCCCCACGAGAGACCTCACGAGTCATTGCTGAGGGGCACGACTCGTGGCTAGGCTCCATCATGCTCTGCCCAAAATACTCAGGGGACCCCATGAATCGTGGTGGATGACCACGTCTCCTGGTCACCACCCGTGATCCCCACTTCCCAAAATTTTAACCAACCATACACTCCAACCCATGGGTGGCCTCACGAGTCGTGAGGTCAGACCACTACTTGTGGTCACCATCCGTGGCCTTCACTTCCCTTCCAAACCATGCTAAACCTCCAAGGAAGACCACAGGGGACCTCACGAGTTGTGAGGTCTGACCACGACTCGTGATCATGCCCGTGGTCTCCTCAACCTGAGCCTGCCAAACTTGCTGACCACGTGTAACCTCATGACTAGTGGTCACTCCCCACGACCTAAGACCTGGTGCAAATTTTCAGTTTCTTTTCATTTGGACTCCCGGGTCTGATCCTTGGGTTCCCGGGGTATAACAATATCTCCCCCTTGGGAACATTTGTCCTCGAATGTTAGAAACATGCAGAAAACTCAGAAACAAGCTATCACCATATACAAATACTGATCATTTGAGCTGAAAACTGATAGATTGACTAGCTCCGAAAAGAACTGCATAACTTAACTGAATTCAGGCATCACATACATTTACCATATCATAAAGAAAACTTGTACGCATGAACTGATCATGAAAACTAATTAGACGTTTAGGGAAAAATTAATACCTCAAACTAAAACTAAGCCGGTAGAGAAAAGGTGTTGGTATCTAGCCATCATATCCGCTTTGACTTCCCATGTAGCTCCTTCAATATGCTGATTTCTCCATAATACTTTAACTGAATCTACTTCTTTGTTCCTTAGCTTACGGATTTGACGATCTAATATTTCCACGGCTACTTCTTCATAATTGAGGATTTCTTTTACCCCAATGCTGTCCACCGGGACTTCTAAAGCGGGATCACCCAAATACTTTTTCAAAAGCGACACATGAAACACAGGATGAATTGAAGATAACTCCGAGGGAAAGTCCAACTCATACGCCACCTTACCAACTCTCCTCACAAACCGGTAGGGACTAATATAGTGGGGAATGAGTTTCCCTTTCTTTTCAAACCGCATGACTCCCTTCATGGGAGATACCTTTAGAAATACCCAATCATCCATCTCAAACACCAAATATCTTCTCCTCACATCGGCATATGATTTTTGACGACTCTGAGTGGTTTTCAACCGATCCCTTATCAATTGAACCTTCACCATTGCCTCGTGAACCGAATTTGGCCCTATCATAGCTGCCTCACCAACCTTAAACCATCTGATGGGATCTACACCTTCGCCCAGAGAGAGCCTCGAACGATGCCATTTGGGTACAAGAGTGATAGCTGTTATTATAAGCAAACTCGATTAAGTGCAAATAATCATCCTAATTACCTTTACTCGGTGGTCATTTTCTTAGATAGGTTCCCCCCCACCCCACATTGAGGATGTTGCAGCTGAGAGATGACATTACCAACTTTAGGAAAATCTCAGGTGAACCCTTACATGAAGCATGGCTTAGGTTCAAGAAAAAAGTGGGCTTATTTACAAACCATGGTCACTAGATGGAATGCTACTTCAGAGTTTTTATCGATCCTAGGATTCCATTTACAAGTTGGTGTCCAATAACTTAGCTGGGGGATCTCTCGCAGACTAACCCTATGGGATAGCCAAGGCTTTTTTGGATAGAATGACCAAAATGACTTGATCTTGGTACACGATGGACACTGAAGTACCCACAGTGATGCTAGTTCAAGTGTTGTGACTGCTGAGATAAGAAAAAGAGATAAAGAGAGAGATGAGACCCTAGCAAAGATGATGACCCACCTTGAATTGATGACAGAGCATGTTATGGGAACTGGGTCCAAGAATGTCAATGATGTGGGGACTCAAGGACCTATGCAATATAAGGGCGAAGTTTCACTGCCTAGGTATGAGGAAGAATGCCAATTTATGGCGGGTAAAATTGGGGGTTCTAGCCCGAGATATCAAGGTGCAACAAAGGCCCTTGGTATCCACTGAAAGAAAATCAAGGTTGGAGAAGCCACAAAAACCAAGGTTGGGTTGATAAAAATGAAAGATGGGGTAATCATGAGCAAAACCGTGATGGGAAATGTTATCACCAAAGCTCGAACCCATATGTTCTCCCTTCGAAGGGTGAAAATCCCCAATTGAAACCTGGGGTGAGTGATGCAGGTAACTCCAAGATGGAAGAAATGTTATCTAGAGTCCTAAAGAAGGTCGGGTCTATGGATAGCAAGGTTAAGGAGTTAAAAGGTGAGGTGTATAACCTCTCCTAAATAGTGGATTCACATTCAATTTCTATAGAACACTTGGAAGGTAAAATGAATAACTTTTCTACTCAAACAAACCCCAGAATGAAAGGGACTCTCCCGAGTGGCACAATGCCTAATCCCACGAAAGACAATCATTGTATGGACATTGCCATAAGGAGCCATAAATGTGTTGGCTGATGGGGGCGTTAAGACCAAGAATGTTGTTAACCCTAAAACAAGAAGTGATGTGAATGATGAGGTGCCAAAAGAACCAAATGTTATTAATGATGAAGAAGTGATTGCTTAAGAAGAAGGGGTTGTTGCCCCCAAGGATGTTGATGTTGAGAAAAAAAGCAAGAAGGCCTCAAATGCACAAGGCGAGGAGCCTAGAATTCTGCCTCCTTACCCTTAGCGGTTAGAAAAAAGGAAGGAGGACAACCAATTCAAGAAATTCATCGAGATGTTTAGCAAGTTATCCATAAATATACCATTGGTGGATGCATTTCTCTAGATGTCGGGCTATGCAAAGTTCATGAAAGATTTGTTGAAGAGAAACAAGGTTGTTCATGCTGGTGTAGGGAAAGTGACACACCATTGTAGTGCAATGATGGCGAGCAATCTTGCTCCAAAAAGAGAGGACCCTAGAGCTTTCACCATCCCTTGCACAATTGGATTGTGCATTTTCAAAAAAGGCCTTGTATGAACTTGGTGCAAGCATAAATTTGATGCATCTTGTAATTTTCATAAAGTTAGGTGTGGGAAATCCCAAGCCTGCTACTATGAGGTTATTGATGGCAGACAAGTCTATCAAGAAACCTGTGGGATTGCTAGAAGATGTTTTGGTCCGAGTGGAAAAATTTATCCTCCTAGCAGACTTTGTGATATTGAATTGCAAAATGGATGTTGAGCTGCCCATAATCTCGGGGCACCCATTACTAGCCATGGGTAGAGCACTGGTCGACGTGGAGTTAGGGGAATTGAAATTAGAGTAGGTGTTGATGAAGTCATCTTTAATGTATGTCAAACTACTAAGCCATCAGATGAGTGCAAGGTGGTATGGGTCTTCAATGATTATGTACAACAAGACAAAGTTTGCGATGTTGAGGCTGATTCGGAGGATAACCCTCTAGAGTATTGACGATTGAGGAGGTATCCTTCGTGTCACCATGTTAAATAAGATTCTTTTTGGGAGGAAACTCAAGTGTTTTTATGTTGATGCTTTGATATTTTTGTTGATTTTGTTTTGTAGGATGGATTTGATAAAAAACTAGGTGGAAGAAAGATAGGGCAATTGTGACGTGAGACCTGTGAAATGCATGTGCTCAAGCGCAAGCCAGCACACCAATAAAAGAGAGAGGCAGAAAGATGAGAGTAAAGAGAGGGAATCGACACCTTACCAGAGAAACATTGGTGACAATTCGCGGCCCGCCAGTTTGATGCCGGCTTAACTTAATGAACCTGGACGTTGAAGATTGAACAGCGGCATACCAACAAAATACGGGTGGAAACATGTAAACCTCTGATCAGTCGCAACTGGTAAAGCAATAAACTGCACACAAGTGGAAGTCACCCACGTTTGAAGCATCAAAACATCAGTAGTCACTGGTGGCCACAAGTTCAACACAGGTGGAGGTAAGTATTTTATTTAAAATCTTGACCGACCCAACCAGTGGCCCTTTAAAAGAGAAAAAAGCACCAGTCAAACCCTTTTTAAGTCACCACAAACCCTTTATTTCCACCTTTCCACTTTCCCAATAAACCATATATCCACTATTCCACCTTCCCAACTCCCCACCATTAAATCCACCTCCTTACCACCCAATCACTCTCCTTCTCTTCAGCCTATAAAACCCTCCTACTCATTCTTTTCATTTCCCCTTGCCTCACACGATTCTCACTAAACAAAAGCTGATCCCATTGTTGGAGAAACCATTGTTGGTCAATATACCAAGTTCTACTCAAGTTATTTTTGTTGTCACATTACTCAATCGGTATGTGTGTTCGCACTCTTATCTTGCTGGTATTTTGAGAATGTGAATTAAAAATTGAGCATTCTAGATTAGATATTTTTTATAACTATGTTCCCTATTTCCCTTGTTGTGCTTTTCCATTGTTGAATGATTCTCATAGTGTGGGTATGATGGGGATAATGGAATAACGTTGATGTGTGTCATGCCCCACCTTTGGAGGCATGACTGGCACCTAATGCCAAACTGGGACCTGGACCCACCTGGCTACATAGGCACCTATGATGCTTCCCAACAACTAAAAATTAAGAAAACAATGAGATACATCTCGACTGTAAACACAGCCTCAGATCGACAAGGTCACGTAACACCTGTAAAGGAAAACAGCTAACCCAACAACAAGATGATAAAAGGAATCCTATGTGGGCCAACAAGACCACCATGTTATCTAGTTATAGCAGAATGAAAAATAGGCAATCATACTCATACTATGGCCGATAAGGCCCCCAACTAACCAGGTACACTAGGCCCCACATGGAAACCATGCAAAACATAGTATACATAGGCCCCACATGGCCAACAACAACTATCAACTGGGAAACTGTAGCCTTCAAGCCTCTAAGAGTGGAATAATGGTCGGGACAGGACTTCGATCTACCCAAAAACTATACAACAAAAGAACAAACCTTCTCTAACTATCAATTCCAGAGTAAAGGAGCTGACTGAACTGTGGCCTCTAATTGCAGGCAAGTAATACAGCGCCCTAAAGATGTGCGTTAGTACAATATGTACCGAATATGTAAGGCAGTAATGAAAATTGAGCAAAGCTAATAAAAGGACTGTAAGTATTCAATAAGGAGGAAAGGAATTTAACATGAATAACCTCACAATTTGAAATATAACTAGTATGTATATGTACAATCAAGAACCTAACCGGGCCTCCATAAGCCTTTAAGGTACAATCAACACAAAATAACCTACTTGGGCCCCCATAAGCCCCGACAAATACAAACAATGCGCACTCCCCATATTTGGACTTCTAAAGGTTTGTAAGCATAATGTAACTGAGAAGTACTGATCCTCTGAAGATGTATCTGAGCTAGTAGGCTCCCGTTTCTGGGTTGAGCCGTCTAGGATCCTATAGTTGTTTCTGTGTCTGAGCTATCTGGCCTCCTACAACTGTGTCTGAGTCATCTGGGCTCCTGTAACTGTATCTGAGTTGTCTGGCTCCTATAATTATATCTGAGTTGTCTGGGCTCCTGTAACTGTATTTGAGTGGAACTAGATACTGTGTCGTCAACTACAACTACACCTTGCGCTGGTTGATTTAGTAATATAGGCTAGAGGCACCCTTAGGCCTCCATGGCCTTGAGGTGGTAACAAGACACCTACTAATCCTTGTAATCGGTAAACAACTGAACAAGAAGCTCCTACTTTGCTTCTGGCGATGGTAAAAACTTGGTTTAAACTTTCCACCGAGGAATACAATACTATACCCTTGTTTTGTCCCACGACAGCTAACCACAATACTAATAGGCACAGACGATCACAAGGTACTAACTGTATCAGCTAAACAACAGGAGTAACTTGCCGAGAGGAATAGCCTTAACATACCTTAATTGATGATTCTTATGCACTCAAGCAATTCCCACATGAAATCAATAATTCCACCAATTTGTATCCCTCACGCTGAGAAAATGAGGCTATGTCAGTAC
>JACEIK010006119.1:69174-79455 GCA_018107945.1 Datura stramonium
CTTGAATAGTCATCAATAATGAGATAAAATATCTCTAACCATTCAAGAAAGGGGTAAAGGTCCACAAATATCTCTAATAATCTCAAGTAATTGAGAACTCCTTTTGGCACCTTTAGTGGATTTGTTGGTCTGCTTGCCCTTTATGCAGTCCACACAAGTCCCAAAGTCAGGAAAATTAAGAGCTTCTAGAACTCCATTATTAACTAACATTTTGACTCTTTCAATAAAGATGAGTCCCAATCTCTTGTGCCAAAACTTGATGAGTTCTCATTGATAATACATCACTTAGTGTCAATTTTTTTTATCATGCAGGGTTACAACATTACATTCAATTGTGGAGTCTAGCTCAAATTTAAATCACTTTTCCATCTAAATTTCCCAAGCCAACAACTTTATTGTTTTTCAAAAGTTTCACCAAAGAATAATGACAATTGAAATCATAACCAACAATCGATTAAATTTGTAGAATATGATTGAACATAAAAAGTATTTTCTAAATCTAATTGAAAACCATATTTTACATGAGCCTCTAAGTCCCCATCCTTAGAGTTAGAGAAAAACTTTGCATGATTTAGTAATGTGAGTTGTGTAACCAGAATTGAGCCACCATGTATTATCAAAAACTTTAGTAAAATTAGATTAATAACATACAAAGGTAAAATTACCTTTCTTCTCAACTTATTTCTTGTATTTCAGGAAATCTTTTTTTTAGTGTCTCTTCTTTTTGCAGAAAAGACAAGCATCTTTATCAAGACTGTCTTTCCTCTTCATAGGAACACTTTTGCCTGTCTTTGCATTTCTCTTATCATGAGTCACCAAATCTACATTTTCAGGTATCTCATGTTTCAACCTCTCCTCTTCTTGAATTCACATGGTCAAAAGTTAATTGATTGATCAAGAGATTTATGTGTGTTATAAGATATCTTGAACGGATCATATTCTGCAGGAAGAGAGTTGAGGATAAAATGCACAAGAAATGGTGCAGATATATTAACCTCAAGGGTCTTGAGTTTAGCAGCAATGTCTCTCATCTCCATAATGTTCTCCCACACTGTACGACTTCTTTCAAAGGTCATACTTGAGAGCCTCTTCATAAGGGTGCTGGCCAAGGCCTTGTCAAAGCTTAGAAATTGTTCATCAATTGCCTTCATGTAAGTTTTGACCTTATCCTATTAGGGATAAAACCCCTAATGCTTTGATTTATATGAGATTTTATGAGCATTAAGCTCAAACGATTGGATCGCTCTCACTGCTCATAAAAAGCCTTAGCCTCTGGTGTACTTGATTTCGTGGGCTTAGGTGGTTCTTCCACACGGAGAGCCAGATCCAAGTTCGAGCACCCTAAAGTGATAAGGATTTACTCCTTCCATTCTGTAAAGTTGTCACCAGATAGCACCAAAATTTGAGCATTTTCATTAAAAAATAGTTGTAGGAAAAGCTGTGTAAACAGCAAAACAGGGATACACATACATAAGATATGAAGTACAAACTATCAAAAGTGAATTACGTAAATACCGATTCTAAGTAAATTATAAACCTTCCTGTGGGCAGAGGTTGAACCCGTACATAGAATTTACTTAACTTTATTAGACTAGTAAACCAAAATAAATCTAAAAAATAATTTATACCTATGGGCATAGAATAATTTTCAACTGAAAAGTTTACTATCTCATTCCAATTAATCTAACCAAAATAGTTACCTCTCTGTGGGATAGGGTTACCATTTTGATAAGATAATCAGATTTTATTATATGTCGTCATCATATCTTAATCACTTAACTTTATGTGATTAAAGAATATACTTTTTTTTATGTCATATACCCAGGATGTTGTGGCTAATCCCAAGCATATAACAGAAGAACTCAAAAACGGCATCTTAAAATAGTTAACTTTAATAATTAACTTAAACAAAGTGTTAATTATTAAAATGCAAAAACGGATTGTATAAGCAAAGCCTACATAAAAGACAATCCAGTGTATAAAGCATCTCGCGTTAACAAGGAAAAGGACTGCATAACAAGAGAATAGGCATAACCTACATATCTCTTATTATAACGGTAACATCAAAATAAAATATTATAATAACTTAAAACAATACTTTCATATTCACAAAAGGAGTAACGTTAATGTCTTATCATGAAACTAGTATTATTAATACTACTATTCATATTCAAATCTCAAAAAAGAATTGAACCATTGATATTAACACAAATTTCTCTAGTTGGATTATTGATTATCTTGTTTAAAGCTTTAAGAAATCCTAAATACTTTAATTACATTATATGACGCACAATCAATAGAGTCAATATGTAAATTCATGTAAGGAATTAATTAAAATAATCAATCACATATAAATGTGCCACCGAATACCCTGCTAATATGTTTACCGATTCTCTTTCATTATACAATATTGGTTAACAACACAAAATCAAATATGTGTTGTATCAAGACACTGAAAATTGGCTAAAGTATGCTCTAATACCACATGTTGAATTTCAACACATATGTAGAGCCAAAACGTAGCAGAAATATAAATAAAAATGTACCTTCATCCATTGTTGTTCAAGTGTTGTGGAAAATCGTCTTTGTCTTTCACGAATTTTATATAAGAAGACTATAAAGAAAAACCTAAAGTCTTCTGGCCTATGCCTTTCAAAGTGTACACCAGACTGATGGAGTCATAGGCATATTTATAAGTAGGCTAGGGACTCTTAGGCAAAATACTTTAATCCTAGGGACTTCTCCATAAAATATGGTTTCCCTAAGGAATCCTAATTAATAGTTTCCTTCCCACAAGAAAACTTCTATGTATGCATAACCAAAATTATTATCTTCCATATATATTATTTACTTGAAAGACAAAATAAATAATTTATTACCAAATATGTGGATCACATTAAATCTCTCCGAAAAAAAGAAAGAGAGATGTTTTTTTCTTACATTGTGAACTGCACAGCTGACACAGGAGTAACCTACAATCAATGAAAAATTAATTGTTAGTACAATTATTGATTAACAGTATGAGTTCAATAGCATCTATATTAATTTGCAGTGGTACTGTAATATTCCTTTCTAGTGCAAGTTGTAGTCCTTGTACAAGTGTCCATTGCTGAAGAGGTATTTTAAGTACCTAAAAAACCAAGGATCCAATGTCCATTGGGAGCTACAAGTTAAGAAGAGTTTTATGGAACTCATAAGGGGTTTCATTAGCTGTTACAGCTTGAAAAGCCTGATGGTGTATAGCTAACAATTGTCAGGTATTAATCACATTTGAACATTGGAAAAAAGAGTTTATTCTGATCCAATATTACTGCATAGTATGCAAATGTTGGACTGAATTACTTGAAGTCTATGCAAGTATGAATGTGTGGAAAGTCTCTTGTGGAGCAATGTCAAAGGAAGGTTTTGATCTTATTTGAGAGTTTTAACTGTCATATCCATTTGTTTCTTCAGGAATGCTGAAGGATCTTAACATGGAGGATTTTTCGTCCAGATTTTGTGAAATAATATATATATCTATAATTTTGGCCTGAAGAAGCATGAAGTGATTCAAATGTGAAGAGAATGAAGATGATCTTTATTCAATATAAATATTCAAAGAATCATAGAGAATTTAGAAGAAAGATAAGAGGAAGAAGAAGAAGAAGAAGACTAAGAAGAACACATAGAACAATAAGAGAGAACTAGTGTATAAAATGTATATTTCCAGATTATCCATTATGTTAGAGTATATGTAGGTATTTATACGAAAATATAGTTGTTGATCAGCTAGGCTCTTGTTTACTATAAGCTATAACTAACTTGATCCCTTCTTAACTAACTAACTGATTAGTTAGAACATAACTAACTTAACTGACTGCTTATCCTTATCCTTGCTGCTTTCCATTCTTATTGCTTCCTTCAACACTCGCTCCCCTTCAAGCTAGGAGGTGTAAAAATATTCAATTGTCCTAGCTTGGAGTTTAGGTAAGCATGTTGGATCTTTGGTAGTCCTTTAGTAGTAAGGATGTTTGTCAGCTGCTCCTTGGTGTTGACATACTCCACTTTTACAATGCCTGGATGTATCTCTCCTTATAAAATGACAATCTATCTCAATATGTTTGGTCCTCTTATGAAAAATTGGATTTGCAGCAATTTGAATTGCTGCCTTACTGTCACAGTAAATAATAGCTAGAGTTTGGACTTTGATTCCAATCTCTTTAAGTAATCCTAGGATCCAAGTCAAATCTTCAACTGTGATGCTAGACTCCTACGCTCTAACTTAGCATAACTTCTAGAGATAGTTGTTTGTTTCTTTGATTTTCAAGACACTAAGGATTCTCCAATCTTCACTAGGAAGCCAGTAACAGGCTTCCTTGTTTGTGGACATGCTGCCCAGTCAGTATCACAAAATGTAGTGACTGTGTCTTGAGGTTTGCTTGACAATACAACACCTAGACCTGTTTGATTCTTTACATACTTGACTATTCTTTAAGAAACTTCCATATGGGACTTCTTTGGAAGTTGTAAGAATTGACTTAGAGTCTGTACATAATAAGCAATATCTTGTCACGCCCCGAGCTTACACCGTGGATGGGACATGGTACTTGGAGTCACAAGTAACCCCAAGTCAACCCCTGGTCTATCATACATTGCATTCTGAGTAAACATAAAATATAGCAGAAGCTTTAAAGTAAACCATAAAACATTTATGATATAGAGCTGGATCATAATGTTTAAAAATATATGAGCAGAACTACAAGTCTAAAAATTCATATGTGTGTCTAAAAGTCACTACAACTGATGAGTTGCTAGGACAATCCCCCAGCTAACTCCAAATCTAAATAGAAGAAATCAAAAATGAGTAAAATAATCTTCTTTCTTGAAAGATGAGAATTCACCATATAGGACAGCTGAAGTCTTCTGAGAGCGATCGGTTAGCGAGGCTCAGACTGAGATCCTGCAACTGTATCATAAAACAATACATTGTAAAAGTATGCGTCAGTATTTTGAATGTACTGAGTATGTGAGAGAAACCATACACAAGAAATAAAAATGCTGAACTGAAAAGACATGCAATTACTAACTGAAACTATTGAACTGAATAACTGTAATAACTGTAATAACTGAGATAGTCTAAAAGATCCTGCCTAATGGTAAAGGGCATGCCCTAAATCTGATATATTGAACTGAAATGAACTAACTAATCTGAAATTAAACTGAGCTAACTAGTGGGAGAGTCTATAACTGACATATAACCATGTGAGCTAGACATAGAGTCCAATGTATACACCCCATCGTAGGACCCAATATACTTTGCCAAGGTATAGAGGCATGAACTGGGTGATAACAAGATTCTGGGGCCATGAGGCCAATAAAACTGTAACCTATGGTGGCAACATAGTTCTGGGAACCTGGGTGCGCTGGAACCCCGGTCCACTCGGTGCAAAGTCCTACTCCTACTGGATAGTCCTAGACTGAATACTAAGCTGGTAGCTCAAAACTGGGGCCTAATACTATTCAGGAATATGTATCTGAAAGCACCCTAAGAGTCTTATCGGACCGAATTCTAGAACTGGATTCTAAGATTGGCCAGAGCATGCTTATTTGGGAGCTCGTGACCATCTAAAGAAAAAACTGTAATTTTGCAATTGGGGTCCCAAGGCTGTTTAGAGCTTCTTATTTGAAAGTGTCATGACCGCCTAAAGAACCAAATACTAAGTCTAATTCTGATAACTAGGAGGCACTATTGACACCTCGAGGATTTCTATAGCCAAACTGATCAGCTAACATTTCTAATTAACATTGGATATTCTAGCATTTTGACTAGAATCGAACTGACAATAGTCTGACTGATTTTCAATACAATCAACCATATGGGAGTCCCCAACACTGATAGAATCAAGAAAAAAAATTCAGTATGTAAACACTATTACAAGATTCTAGTTTCACTGTATTCAAGACTAGGGCTAGATTTCACATTATAGGAATAAGCAAGAACATAGTCACAAATTGGTGGAAAAACATCAACAATTAGCATAAAAGATATTTCACATGATTTAAGCGAGGTCTGACAGATAATTTCATCACATTCGAAAGTCTTAGGGTTAGAACTGATAGAGAAAACAAAGAAGGATTTTGGGGATACAAGGGAAGAACTATTCCCTTGTTAAATTTCCACATACTTGGTGGAGAGATCTGAAGAATTTCCTTAAGAACCTGAAGAGAAGTGGGATTGCCCTAGTTCTTGCTCTGAAAGCTCCTAAGAGAAACTCTACGATGTTTTTCTGAAAATCTGAGTGGGGAATGAGGGGGAAATCATTTAGCCCCTTTAAATTCCCTTAAAAATGTACTAAAACGACGTAGTTTAGAGTCTAGAAGGTTAGAAAATTACTGAAACACCCTTAGAAAAATTTGCAGGAAAATCTGACTGTCAGGCCCCCACGAGGGACCTAAAGGGTCGTGCTTAGTGACCACGACTTGTGGTCAAAATCGTGAGGTACACTGCCTAAAACCCTTACTGGTCACCATGGGGGAAATTACGACTCGTGGTGACCCACCTATCGCCTACACTGCCTAAAGTTTCCTAGACTCACCACGGTCGACACCACGATTCGTGGTGCCCCAAACGAGTCGTGGTGAGGACCCATCGGGTACACTACCTAACTTCTCAAACTCCCAATTAAATCCTGACAACGGGGCACCCCATGACTTTTGGTGTTGACCACGACTCGTGGTCACACCCGTGGTCACCCCCCTTTTCCAAAAATTTCAACTAAGTCCAAATTCCCCACCACGAGTCACTTAACGGCTCGTGGTCACCTCCCACGGGTCACAGAATGAGTCGTTTTGTGACCTGGTGCAGATTTTTTAGTTTTCTCTATTTTAAGTCCCGGGTCTATTCTTTGAGTTTCTGGGACATTACAATATCTCACCCTTGGGAACATTCGTCCTTGAATGTTGGAAAACACGCAGGAAAATAGAGAATGGAAATATTTATACACAAATACTGATCATGAAAGCTGAAAACTAAAGGAATGGATACCTCTGAACTGAATCACAATTATGAACTGAGTTCACTAATTATACACATATTCATTTACATGGAAGAAACTGAAACATATGAACTGAAAGCAGTTTTGGGGAGAAAATTGATACCTTAAACTGAGACTGAGCTGGAAGGGAACAAATGGGGGTATCTATCCATCATATCTGCTTCGGCNCAGAAGTGTGTGATGTGAATGCAGGCTGAGCTGGAAGGGAACAAATGGGGGTATCTATCCATCATATCTGCTTCGGCCTCCCATGTAGCTCCCTCAACTTGCTGATTCCTCCACAAGACTTTGACCGAAGCTACCTCCTTGTTTCTCAGCTTACGAACCTAACGGTCAAGGATATGGACTGGTACCTCTTCGTATGAGAGACTATCTTTCACTCCCATACTGTCCAATGGCACAATTGAAGTTGGATCACCGATGCACTTCTTCAATAGTGACACATGGAATACTGGGTGCACAAATGCCAACTCTGAAGGTAATTTCAGCTCATAAGCTACCTTGCCAATTCGTCTCAGAATTTTGTAGGGTCCTACATATCTCGGAATGAGTTTTCCTTTCTTCCCAAATCTCATTACCCCTTTCATGGGTGAAATTTTCAGATAGACCTAGTCACTCACAACAAATTCCAATTCTCTTCTCCTCACATCAGCATAAGATTTCTGACGACTCTGAGCTGTTTTCAATCTTTCTCAAATGAGTTGTACTTTCTGCATAGCTTCATGAGTTGAGTCTGGCCCGATTAAAGTAGCTTCACCAACCTCAAACCTCCCGATAGGAGATATACACCTCCTACCATACAATGCCTCAAACAGGGCCATCAGAATACTAAAGTGGTAATTGTTGTTGTATGAAAACTCGATGAGAGGCAAGTGATCGTCCCAAATGCCCTAGAAATCAATCACGCAAGCTCTCAACATATCTTCTAGGGTCTTAATAGTTCTCTCAACTTGTCCATCTATCTGCGGGTGAAAAGTTATGCTGAGCTTGACCTGGGTACCAAGTCCCTTCTGAAAACACTTCTAGAAATGCAAGGTGAACTGAGTACCTCTGTACGAGATAATTGATAATGGAACCCCATGAAGTCTGACCAACTCCTGAATATAAAGCCTAGCGTAGTCCTCAGCTGAATCTGTAGTTTTAACTAGGAGGAAGTGTGCTGACTTAGTCATTCGGTCTACTATTACCCAGATAGAATCATGTTGCCGAAGAGTCCGAGGTAGACTCGTAATAAAATCCATATTTAACTTCTTCCCACTTCCAGGTGGGTATGCTGATATCCTGAGTCATACCTCCCGTTCTCTGGTGCTCTACTTTGACTTGCTGGCAGTTCGGGCACTTAGCTACAAATTCAGTGATGTCTCTCTTCATGCCGTTCCACCAATAGATATCCTGCAAATCGCAGTACATTTTAGTAGCACCATGGAGGATGGAGTATCTCGAGTTGTGTGCTTCAGCTAGTATCTGCTGTCTCAAATCACCGACGTCCAGTACAAACAATATGCCCTAGTAACGGAGCACACCATCTCCCTCTTTAGAGAAAGCCTCAACCTCTTTTCTGAGAACCGCTTCCTTTAGCTTATGTAAGATGGGATCCTAATCCTTTCTGGACTTAACTTCAACAACCAAAGAGGAATCTGACTCACTTTTCATTACCACTCCACCCTCAGCTGAATCAACCAACTGCACCCCTAATCGAGCTTGTCTGTGAATATCCTTCGCCAGTTCCTTTTTACCTTCCTCAATATGAGTCACGCTCCCCATAGACACTCTGCTCAGGGAATCAACCACCACATTGACCTTGCTCGGGTGATAAGGAACACTCATGTCATAGTCCTTCAGTAGCTCCAACCACCTTGTTTGACGAAGATTCAGATCTTTCTGACTGAACATGTACTGGAGGCTTTTGTGATCGGTAAAAACATCCACGTGAGCCCCGTACAGATAGTGTCTTCATATTTTCAACGCAAACACCACCACTACCAACTCTAGGTCATGAGTCGAATAATTATTTTCATGAACCTTGAGTTGTCTAAAGGCGTAGGCTATCACCCTGCCCCACTGCATCAAAAAGCAACCGATTCTAACTCTAGAAACATCACAAGAAACTACAAACCCATCTGATCCTTCCGGTAGGGTCAACACTAGAGCGGTAGTGAGGCGAGTTTTTAACTCTTGGAAACTCTTCTCACACACATCTGACCACTAAAATTTCACCTTCTTTTGAGTCAGCCTAGTCAGAGGGGATGCTATAGAAGAAAAACCTTCCATAAAGCATCGATAATACCCGACTAGACCCAAGAAACTTCTGAGTTCGATTGAGGAGATAGGTCTGGGCCAGTCTTTCACCGCTGCTATCTTTTGAGGATCAACCTGAATACCTTTATCCGAGACCACGTGATCTAGAAAAGTCACGGACTTCAACCAGAATTTTCATTTGCTTAACTTGGCGAACAATTGGTGGTCCATGAGTGTTTGAAGCACTATCCTCGGGTGATCAGCATGCTCTTCCTTATTTCTGGAGTATACTGGAATGTCATTGATAAATACAATGACGAACATAACCAGATACTGCTTGAAGACTTTATTCATCAAGTCCATAAAAGCTGCAGGGGCATTTGTTAGTCCAAAGGACATAACCACAAACTCGTAGTGACCATACCTAGTCTTGAAAGATGTTATCGATATGTTACCCTCTCTGACCCTTAGTTGATGATAACCCGACCTGAAATTTATATTGGAAAAACTACTGGCTCCCTGAAGTTGGTTGAAAAAGTCGTTAATTCTGGGTAGGGGATACCTATTCTTAACTGTGACCTTGTCCAATTGACATTAATCGATGCACATTCTGAGGGTACCGTCTTTATTTCGCACGAATAGTACTAGAGCACCCCAGGGAGATATGCTGGGTCTGATAAAACTCTTATCAAGAAGGTCTTTTAGCTGCTCCTTCAACTCCGTAAGCTCCACTGGAGCCACTTTGTAAGGAGGGATGGAGATGTGCTGAGTATCTAGGAGAAGATCTATACCGAAGTCGATTTTCTGTTCAAGAGGAACTCTGGGAAGATCTTCGGGGAACACATCAGGAAATTCGCTGACAATAGGGACTGAATGGATAGTTGGGGTCTCAGAATTGGAATCTTTGACCCGGACTGTAGATACATCCCTTAGAAATAAGCTTCTGGGCCTTAAGGTAGGAAATAAACCGACCCTTAGGCGTTGTACTACTGCCCGTCCACTCTAACAC
>JACEIK010006120.1:0-17003 GCA_018107945.1 Datura stramonium
TATAGCCCGTTGTTTCCAGAAATCTGAGATAGAGCTAGCCAGGCACTAGATGTGCTTAGGCTCACCAGTTAGCAGTCCAGGTCCTACTAGGGCACCAGGTTCCAGTCATACCCTCCAAGGCGGGGGGTGACATGCAGATTGTGTATATATATCTCCCTGTGGTTAGTTGTGCCGGTCGTGTGGGGCCGTGCATTTGTTTAGCTATTTAGTGTTGTTGATTGTGTTGGTCGTGTGGGGCCGTATTCAGATAGTAGTGGTGACCTTGCCGGTCACGTAGATGTTCACTATTCATTATATTGAGTTAGAAATAACTAGACAGCATGGTGGCCTTGTCGGCCCGCATAGGTTTCCCTATATGAGTGTGATTCTGGTTAACTGATGTTATAGGACAGGTGGCTATAGGCCCAGTCGGACGGAGGCTATGTTTACAGCCGTTATATAGCTCGTTGATTCCATGAATTTGAGTTAGATCCAGCCAGGCACCAGATGTGCTTAGGCTTAGTAGTCTAGCGGCCCAGGTCCTAATAGGGCAGCAGGTGCCAGTCATACCCCCCAAGGCGGGGCGTGATAAAGGATAACATCAAAATTGGTCATGGATAAGTCTATCAAATTTGCTGAGGTGATTTTCTAAAGGACTGAGACCGGGCAACCTCTATACACCCATCTAGCTACAACTGAATCACCTATTGGAGTAGAGACTGAGACGGGTTCTAATAAGGCTTCGGGACTAACTCTGAAGCTACTGGCCATATAAGGTGTCATAAAAGACATGGTAGCCCCCGAATCTAACAAAGCGTATACATCAAGATGGAAAACTTGTAATATACCAGTAACCACATGCAGAGAGACCTCCTACTCCTAGCGGGATGCTAATTCATACAATCTGTTATGGCGCTGACTGCCACCTATGCTAGTAGATGCTCCCTAATGTGCTGAGCATGTGGGTGGGGCTGCTGAACTAGATATTGGGCCTTGGCCCACATCACGGTCCTATCTCAATGCCGTACAATCTTTGGGCATGTGTCCGGGCTTCCCACACCCGAAGCAAGAGCCTGTACCTACCAAGCACTGGCCTGTGTGCCCCCGACCACACATGTCGCAAACTAGGATGCTAGAATCTGTAGGCCTACTACTCTGATCCCTAGAGCCTGATGTTTTCCCCCTCTGATCATGCGTAGGCCTGGATGGCACACTCAAAACTGAAGATGTTGGGGCTGAAGATCTCTGGGGCGTCTGCTGTCAGTGCCTACCACTTGACCTCGGCTGAGTGAACCTGTAGCTATCGGTCCTGGCCCTCTTGGCCACTCTCTCCCTCATATGTGACGCCTCCATCTATTGGGAGTACAAGAAAATCCGAGGGAAATCCATATCCTGGTGGATCATAGCGGTTCTGCAATCCTTGTCCAAATAGCCCAACATGCCATGAACGAACCTGCTCACTCGCGCCTTCTAATCAACCACTAACTCTGGGGTGTACTTTGATAGGCGAGTGAACTCAAGGGCATACTCATGCACTGTAATTCTCCTTTGCTTAAGATTCACGAACTTGGCTTCCTTTATCTCCCTTATCTCACAAGGGAAGAGCCAATCTAGGAACGCAACATGGAACTCCTCCTAAGTGATAGGGCCTGCTCCGAGGCCCTACTATCTTTCCATTGATGAAACCAGATGTGTTTGATCCCTTTTAGCTGATGTGAGGAAAACTTTGCACATTCAACCCCATTCACCCCCATGACCTGGGTGATCTTCACAATCTCATCAATGAAGTCATGCGGTTCCTCATGTACTTTTGACCTGAGGTACTCTGGTGGGTTCATTCTCAAGAAATCTCTGACTCGAGCCGCCGCCGCATTACCATTTTGCGGGACATGCACAACCGCATGCTAATTGACCTGAGCAGTCAAGGCTTGAGCGAGCATCTGAATAGCTGCCCTAAATTCAACATGGACAACCGGCTCTGGTGCATGGTGCTCCGGAACTGGTAAGGCCTGTTGGTGCCTACTTCCATTGTCATCCTTGTGGCCTTCTCCATTACCATTCCTCCTACTATTTACTCTACGGGGAGCCATGATTCTGCAATCGCGAATAGCATGAATTAGAACGATAGGGAGACATTTCATCGCACGACATAGATCATAAAAAAAGGGAACATTTCCTAAAAGTTTCGTAGCCTCTTCGTCATAAGTGTGGCATGCTTCACACATATGAAAAAGACTCTACTTAACGCGGCTTTGAGACACCATAGGACACTTCAAAACCTAATGCTCTGATACTAAGTTTGTCACGACCCGAACGGATGTCCGAATCGAGACACAGGACAAGGATCACCGAGAGACTCCAAGTCGACCCATGGCATGAACACACATCTAACTCAATTGCTAAAACTGAAGAATCAACATAATAATCTTAGCAGAAGTCTGAAATAAACATAACATCAGAACACAGCATCTGAAGCTGAATACATCCCTTTTGTCTGAGAAGCCTCTAAACATGATGAGTTGATGGGACAAGCCCCCAACTAACACAAATAAGCTGAAAACTGGAAATACATATAGAAATCTGAATAAGCATGGTCCTTGGGAGATGAGGACTCACCAATAGGTGTAAGATGCTAACTCTGAAGAGTGAATATGAATCTGAGTGTCGGGTCCTGTATCATTAAACGATACATCATAGAGTATGCATCAGTATGTGGAATGTACCGAGTATGTGTCATGAACCAAATATAGGCTCGGATCGTAACACGAGAGAAGGAACCCTGAGAGGCCCCAAGTCGACCCATGGAATAAGCATACATCTAACTTTATATCACTTAAGGAGGAATACTATACATATGATATAGCGGAAACATAAACGAAACATAACATAGCATGATAAGCGGAAAACACTAGACATACATATCAGCTGAGTACTACCAACGGTCTGAAAGCCTCTATCATATTAGATGGGTTGATGGGATAACATCCCCAACTAACCCGACCAAAAACAAACAAAAGAGAACATAAATGTATGGGTATATGACCCTCAAAACTTGAGGACTCACAAAAAAGGCTGATAGCTTACTCTGAGACGGACTAATGATGGAGATGAGCCTAAGAGTAGGGTCCTGTATTGTGAAATAATACAACATAGAAAGTATTCGGTAGTACGTGAAATGTACCGAGTAAGCAAAGTAAATAAAACAGACATTTAAAATATATAAAACTCAAAAAGGAACATAAGAGTAGGATAGCATCCTCATGACATAAATATTGTAACATAGCATAAGGCTCAAGGTTTTCCAAACATTCATAATACAATCGTAATCATAATCATAAGAGGAAGGCTTTATTTAACATGACTTGAGCCAATATACATAATCATAAACATGCATAGATCATAAGGAACAATGAGAGATTCTCTTAACCGAAATACCCCATATGAGCACACATGGAGCCCGACTTGTAACCCTGTTGGGAGGGTGTTCATACCTTGCCAAGGGTAGAACCATAAAGGGTGTGATATCACCATGAAAAAGGACCATATGGGCCAGTAGACAGTCACAAGGGAGGTCCCAACATATCCTACAGTGGCACGTAGTTATGAGATCCAGGGTCGAACCTATGCCCTGAACCTACTCGGTATTAAATACTAGTCCCAAAACATATGTAGTGCTCGTAGTATAATATGCATGAAATTCATGGGCTAGTTAAATTATGATAATCATAAACATACTTGTAAATACTTGAACTAGTCATAACATAAGGCCCATGAGTCGACCAAAACATAATTCATAAATCATAGGGTTCATTCATACTTGTAGATCATACATATACTTTGCAAATCATCAAATCATAATGGGTATTGAATGAATCCATATTTCAAATCATAAATCATGATGGGTTTGTAAATATCAACAATTAAAGTAAAGATCATAACTCAATTAGTCATAGATCATACATAAATAGGCTTAATTTATTGGAAATCAAAATCATAATTTTATAATCAAAATAGTTGTAGGATCTGATCAAAATTCATAAAAATATGATGTAAATCTTGAAGTATGATAACCCATTAGTGAATCATCAGAATTCCACAAAATTCAAGTTAAAACCCCATAAGATTTTTGATCAAATTTCATGAATTAGGAGAGATTGGGCATGGGTGTGACCAAAAACACCCATTCATAATCCTACATACCTGGGTAAGATCGAATTTCAACACTCTTTGTAAGCCCAAGGGAAAATTGATGAAGAAGAGTTTGAGAACTAGCTGGATAACTCTTAAATCTTCCTAACTTTCCATGCATGAGAATGAATAGGTTAGGAGGGCTTAACCTATCTTAACATACACTAAAAATAACATAAAATGACGTAGTGTAGGGCCTTAGCGCATAGGAATGACGAAAATATCGTTAATGAAATACCCTGAAAATATGCACCGGACGATCCAACGGACGTACCAACGAGTCGTTAGAGGATACCACGACTTGTTGTATTGATTCGTCACCTGCACTACCAAGTCCATAATCTCAGATTCAATCCATGACTCAACAGGACAAGTATTCCTTTAATCTAACGGGTCATTTGTTCGATCATGGTTTGCTTCCTAAAGATCCTGAAGTTCTTCTCACAATGAGCCTCACCGCGACTCGTTACTTCATCCAATGAGTCATGGTTTCCTTTCATTAGGTTCACTGGAAATTTACATATTCCCCTACAATGACTCGTGACCACGGATCATTACATCTCAAAACAGGTCATGGGATGACCCGTTACATCTCCAAATGTCAAGGTTCAGTACCCACCACAATTACAACAACGACTCGTTGTTCCCAACAATGACTCGTTACTTCACCCGTCACTTCCACTTTCACCAGGCCTTCACTACCCATGACTGGATCCAACGGGTCATTGGTTGGAC
Organism: Datura stramonium; assembly: GCA_018107945.1. Lineage (NCBI taxonomy): Eukaryota > Viridiplantae > Streptophyta > Magnoliopsida > Solanales > Solanaceae > Datura > Datura stramonium. The sequence goes on from JACEIK010006120.1 coordinate 4,903, forward strand.
CAAAGATCCATTGGGTCGTCCATCTTGCAACATTTTTCCCAGTTTTTAGCCAATTTCCATTTTTTGATTCTGGGTATAATCTTAAGCACTTTTGGGGTATTAAAATATCTCCCCCTTGGGAACATTCGTCCTCGAATGTTGGAAACAAGCAGAAAAACAAGGACATGCGATCATTATATGCAAATACTGATCATTTAAATCAAAAACTAGCAAAATGACTATCTCCAATTCGAACCACATAGCTAATCTGATTCCATGATTCACATACACACCATATACAAAAAAGAAACTTGAACACATGAATTGAACATGAAAACTAAATAGAATTTTAGGGCAAAACTGATACCTCAAGTTGGAACTAAGCCGGTAGAGAGTAAATGTGGGTATTTAGCCATCATATCTGCTTCGGCTTCCCATGTAGCTCCTTCAACATGCTGATTTCTCCATAACACTTTAAATGAAGATACTTCCTTGTTCCTTAGCCTCCAAACCTGAAGATCCAATATTTCCACCGAAACCTCCTCATAGCTAAGGCTGTCTGTAACACCAACACTGTCCACTGGGACAACTAGGGCTGGATCCCCCAAACACTTCTTCATGAGCGATACGCCACCTTGAAAACTCTTCTCAAAACCCGGCAGGACCAACATAGCGTGGACTAAGTTTTCCTTTCTTTCCAAACCGTATCACTCCCTTCATGGGAGATACCTTCAAGAACACCCAGTCATCGACGTCGAACTCAAGTTCTCTCCTCCTAACATCGGCGTAGGACTTTTGACGACTATGGGCAGTTTTCAAACTGTCCCTTATCAACTGAACCTTCCTCATTGCCTTATGAACCAAATCTAGCCCTATCATTGCTTCCTCACCAACCTCAAACCATCCGATGGGCGATCTACATATCCGCTCGTAAAGAGCCTCAAACGGTGCTATTTGTATACTGGAGTGATAGCTGTTATTGTAAGAAAATTCGACCAGGGGAAAGTGATCATCCCAACTACCTTTGAAGTCCATCACACATGCTCTCAACATGTCTTTGAGAGTCTGGATTTTCCGCTCCTCTTGGCCATCCATTTGCGGGTGAAATGTTGTGCTAAGTTTAACTTGAATCCCAAGCCCTTTTTGGAATGACCTCCAAAACTGAGAGGTAAATTGAGTACCTCTATCTGAAATGATGGATAAGGGTGCTCCATGAAATTGAACTAACTCTTGGATATATAGTTTGGCATAATCCTCCGCCGAATTTGTGGTTTTGACCGGTAGAAAGTGAGCATCTTTGGTTAACCTGTCTACCACCACCCAAATGGGGTCATATTATCGGCGAGTACGATGTAATCCTGTTATGAAATCCATGTTAATCTCTTCCCACTTCCATGTGGGAATGCTAATATCCTGAAGTACGCTTCTCAGCCTTTGATGCTCAAACTTTACTTGCTGACAGTTCGGGCACTTGGCTACGAGTTCTGCAATATCCTTCTTCATGCCATTCCACCAATAGATTTCCTGTAAATCACGATACATCTTGGTGGCACCCATATTTATAGAGTACCCAGATCCATGAGCCTCATGCAACATCTTGCTCCTCAATTCATCAACATCTGGAACACACAGGCGACCTTGGTACTGAAGCACACCATCTCCCCCCTGGGAGAAGACCTCCACCTCCTTACTTCGAACGACTTCCTTCAAATTTACCAGAATCAAGTCCTCATCTTTTCTAGCTTTCACATCAGTCACCAAGGACAATTCTGATTTGCTTTGAAGAAAAACAGCGCTATCGGTAGAGTAAACCAACCTAACTCCTAACCTAGCGAGTCGATGTACATCTTTCACTATCTCCTTCTTCCCCTCATCCACATGGGACACACTCTCCATAGAGAGTTTACTAAGTGCGTCCGCTACCATATTAGCCTTACCAGGATGGTAAAGGAAACTCATATCGCAGTCCTTGAGTGTTTCCAACCATCTCCTTTGTCAAAGATTGAGATCTTTCTGCGTGAACACATATTGTAAGCTCTTATGGTGCGTAAGCACATCCAGATGGACCCCATACAAATAATGTCACCATATCGTCAAGGTGAATACTACCGCGGCCAATTAAAGATCATGGGTCAGTAATTCTTCTCATGAAATTTCAACTGTCCAGAGGCATATGCTATCACTTTCCCACGCTACATCAATACACACACCCTCCTAGCGAGTTAACACTAGTGTTGAAGTAAGTCGAGTCTTTAACTCTTGGAAGCCTTCTCACACACTTCCGACCATTGGAACTTCACCATCTTCTAGGTCAATTTGGTCAAAGGTACTACAATAGATGAAAAACCCTCAACAAAACTCCAGTAGTAGCCAGCTAAACCTAAGAAACTCCGTATATCAGAAGGATTCACTGGTCTAGGCCAATTCTTCACCGCCTCTATTTTCTGAAAATCTACCTTCATGCCCTCACCTGACACCACATGGCCTAAAAATGCTATGGACTTCAACCAAAACTCGCACTTCCTAAACTTGGAATACAATCGACGATCATTGAGAGTATGAAGCACTACTCTCAAATGAGAGATATGCTCCTCCTCGCTTCGAGAGTATATCAAGATGTCATCAATGAACACGATCACGAACATGTCCAAGTATGGCTCAAACACCCTATTCATTAGGTCCATAAAAGCTGCAGGAGCATCCATTAGTCCAAAAGATATAACTAAAAACTCATAATGACCATATCACGTCCTGAAGGCTGTCTTTGGGATGTCACTCTCCCAAACCCTAAGTTGATGGTACCCGAATCTAAGATCTATCTTCGAGAACACTTGGCACCTTGAAGCTGGTTAAATACATCATCAATCCTAGGCAGAGGATACCTGTTCTTGATAGTGACTTTGTTCAATTATCGATAATCAATGCGCATTCGAAGGGAACCATCTTTCTTTCGAAAAAATAAGACTAGTGCACCCCATGGGGACTTGCTAGGTCTAATGAAAGCCTTATCTAACAAGCCTTCAACTGCTCTTTCAAATCTTTTGCTCAAATGGAGCCATTCTATAGGGAGGAACAGATATAGGTTGCATGTCAGGAAGAAGGTCAATACCAAAGTCAATCTCACGCTCAGGAGGAACACTTGGCAAATCATTAGGAAAGACCTCTGGATACTCACGCACTACCGGAATTGACTAGATAGTCAGGGTCTCAAACTCAACATCCTTAATCCTAACTAGATGATACATACAACCCTTAGAAATCATCTTTCTGCCTTGATATAGGAAATAAAATGACCTATAGGCACGACCGAACTACCCTTCCACTCTAAGACGGACTCACCCGAAAAGCGGAACTCCACTGCACGGGTTCTACAATTAACATAGGTATAACATGCATACAACCAATCCATGCCAATAATAATATCAAAGTCAGTCATGGCTAAGTCTACAAGGTTTGAGGAGGTGACTCTATGCAATATAGTGATTAGATATCCTCTATAGACCCGCCTAGCTATCACCGACTCACCAATAGGAGTAGAAACTAAAAATGGTTCTCACAGAGTCTCGGAACTAACTCCAAAGCTACTAGAAATATAAGGTGACATAAAAGAAAAGGTAGCCCCCGGATCTAAAAAAGCATAAACATTAATATGGAAAACTCGCAACATACCAGTGACCACATCCGGGGAGACCTCCTGCTCCTCGTGGGATGCTAAAGCATAGAACTTGTTTTGGCACTGACTGTCGGTTGAACTAGTCGAGGCACCCTGCTGAGGGGGACGTGCTGCTGGAACGACTGAAATAGCTGCTGGCATACGGGCTTCGCCGCTCTTGAGTCGGTGTCTGGGTTTGCCACATCCGAAGCAAGCATCTACACCAACTAGTAACCTTCCTAGGTGATTCTTTCTGCACCCCGCACAAGATGGGAAAGTGTGCTCTATCTGCATTCCCCCCTAGCCTCTCAAATCTGCAGCCCTGCTCCTCTGATCCCCTCGTGATCTAAATGGTATACTGGCGGATGATGGTGCTGGAGCAATAGACCTGTGCTGAGACTGCGAGCACTGTCCACCCCCCGATCTGGCCTGAGAAGTTCCATAATTGTCTTTCCTGGACCTCTTTGCCTCTCTTTGCCTCCGATACACTGACTCCATCTACTGAGCATGCAACACTAAGACGGGAAAATCTATATCACAGTGCAACATGGCGATCTTACAATCCTTATCTAGGTAGTCCGCCACTCTATGCACAAATCAGCTCACTCGAGCCCTATGGTCTGCCACCAACTATGGCGCATACTTGGATAAACGGGTGAACTCTAAGGCGTACTCCTGAAATAACATATCACCCTGCTATAGGTTTACAAACTCGGCCGCCCTTAGTTCCCTCATTTCATGAGGGAAGAACCGATCCAAAAATGTCGCGTGGAACTCTTCCCAACCTATAGGGCCTGCACCCACTACCCTAACATCTCTCCATTGCTTGAACCATATACGTACCACCCCTTTCAGTTGATAGGAGGCGAAATCAACACTCTCCATTTTTCACCCCCATGACCTAGGTAATCTTTAGAATCTCTTTGATGAATTCATGCGGATCCTCATTTACCTTGGACCTAAGGAACTCCAGCAGGTTCATCCTCAAGAAATCTCTGGCTCGAGCCGCCGATGCATTTCCATTCTATGGAATATATGCAACAGCCTACTGATTGACCTGAGTGGTCAAGGCCTATGCCAGCATCTGGATAGTTGGCTGGTACTCAGCGTGGGCAACTAGAACAGGTGCTTGGGGCTCTTGAACTGGTGGGGCTTGCTGATGCCTGTGTCCATTGCCATCCTCATGGCCTTCATCATTTCTATTCCTTCTGCCATTAATTCTTAAAGGAGCCATGATTCTACATTTCTGAATAGATCAAATTAGAAGGATAGAAAGACTTTTCATCGCACGACATAGATCATGAAAGAAGGGAACATTTCCTAAACATCTTGTAGTCTCTTCGTCATAAGTGTGGCGCGCTTCACACCCATGAAAAAAACTCTACTTAATGCAGCTTTACGACTCCCTAGGAAAATTCAAACCTATAGCTCAGATATCAACTTTGTTATGACCCAAACATAGATTCAGATCGTAACACGGGACAACGAACCCCGAGAGGCCCCAAGTCGACCCATGGTATAAGCATATATCTAAATTCATATCACTTAAGGCGGAATACTGTACATACGATATAGTGGAAACATAAAGGAAACATAACATAACATGATAAACGGAAAATACTAGACATATATATCAGCTGAGTACTACCAATGGTCAGAAAGCCTCTATCATATCAGATGGGTTGATGAGACAACATCCCCAACTAACCCGGCCAAACTAAAACAAAAGAGAACATAAACGTCTAGGCATATGGCCCTCAGAACATGAGGACTCACAAAAATGGTTGATAGCTAACTCTGAGACAGACTAATGATGGAGATGAGCCTGAGAGCCGGGTCCTGTATCATGAAATGATACAGTATAGAAAATATGCGGTCAATACATGGAATGTACCGAGTATGTAGGGTAAATAAAAAGTACATTTAAAATATATACATCTCAAAAAGGAACATAAGAGTAGGACAACATGCTCATAACATAAATATCGTAACATAGCATAAGGCTCAAGGTTTTCACAACATTCGTAACATAATCGTAATCATAATCATAAGAGGAAGACTTTATTTAACATGACTTTAGCCAATGTACATAATCATAAACATTCATAAATCATGAGGAACAGTAGGAGATTCTCTTAACCGACATACCCCATATGAGCACACATGGAGCCCGACTTGTAACCCTAGTCGGGAGGGCGTTCGTACCATGACAAGGTTAGAACCATGAAAGGCCTGATATCACCATGAAAAAGGGCCATTTGGGCTAGGGGATAGTCATAAGGGAGGTCACAACATATCCTACGAAGTCATGTAGTTATGAGATCCGGGGACGAACCAACGTCCCGAACGTACTCGATATTGAATACTACTCCCAAAATATATATAGTTCTCATAGTATAATATGTATGAAATTCACGGGCAAGTAAAATCAAGATAATCATAAACATACTTGTAAATACTTCAACTACCCATGACATAAGGCCCGTGAATCGACCAAAACATAATTCATAAATTATAGGGTTCATTCATACTTCTAGATCATACATATACTTTGAAAATCATCAAATCATAATGGGTATTTTAATGAATCCATATTTCAAACGATAAATCATGATGGGTTTGTAAATATCAACAATTAAAGTAAAGATCATAACTCGATTCATCATAGATTATACATAAATAGGCTTAATTTAGTGAAAATCAAAATCAATAATTTTATAATAAAAATAGTTGTAGGATCTGATCAAAATTCATAAAAATATGATGTAAATCTTGAAGTATGATAACCCATTAGTGAATCATCAGAATTCCACAAAATTCAAATTAAAACCCCATAAGATTTATGATCAAATTTCATGAATTAGGAGAGATTGGTCATGGGTGTGAACAAAAACACCTATTCATAACCCTACATACTTGGGTAAGATCGAATTTCAACACTCTTTGAAAGCCCAAGGTAAAATTTATGAAAAAGAGCTTGAGAACTAGCTTGATCATTCTTAAATCTTCCTAACTTTGCATGCATGAGAATGAATAGGTTAGGAGGGATTAACCTATCTTAACATATTATGAAAATAACATAAAACGATGTAGTTTAGGGCCTTAGAGCATAGGAATGATGAAAATACCCATAATGAAATACCTTGAAAAATCTGCACTGGACGTACCAACGAGTTGTTGGAGGATACCACGACTCATGGTATCGATCTGTGACCTGCACTGCCAAGTCCTTCATCTAAAATTCAATCCTTCACTCAAAAGGACGAGTCGTAATTTCATATAACGGGTAATTCATTCGATCATCGTTCGCCTCCTGAAGATCCTGAACTTTTCCTCCCAACGAGCCTCACCACGACTCGTTACTTCATCCAACGAGTCATGGTTTCCTTCTGTTAGGTCCAGTGGAGATTTACATATTCCCCTACAATGACTCGTGACCGCAGATCATTACATCTCACAATCATTCATGGGATGACCCGTTACATCCCCAAATGTCAAGGTTCAGTACCCATCACGATTACAAACAACGACTCATTGTTCCCAACAATGAGTCGTTACATCACCCGTTACTTCCACTATCACCAGGCCTTCACTTCCAACGAATGGATCTAACGGGTCATTGGTTGGACCAACGATCTATTGGATCTTCTGTCCAGCAAAATTTTTCTCAGTTTTTAGCCAACTTTCATTTTTTGATCCCGGGTCTAATCTTAGGCATTTTTGGGGTATTATAGTGTGGAATGTAAGTAAAAACGCTCAAATAAGTAAAATAATTTAAAGACATTCATAATGTAAAACATGAACAACAAGAATCTGAGAGTACGACTTGCATGTATTCTTTTTGAAATCATCATCTCATCATAATATAACATAGCATCGTAACTGAATCGATTGACGCAAAGCTAAAATCTAATAGTCATGAGTAAAACTTAACATTGACTCAAACCTACTTTAGAACATATATAGATGTATAAATCTCATGAATGATGAACATGCATAAATGAAATCATGAGGACCAGTGGGAGACTCGTCTTTTAACCGACATACCATGATAGAGCTTATGTGATCCCAATTATCACGCTCAAATGGGAAGAGCCATCCAAAGCCTTGCCAGGGATATGGACGATACCATGATATCGATATCAAGCTCATGGCCCAATAGGGCAGGGGATAGCTCACAAGGGAGGTCCCAAAGTAGTATATATATAAGAATAAACCTATGCTGACGTGTAGTTATGAGGCGTAGGGTGATCGACCCTTAGCCTACTTGGTGCTAGACACTACTCCCAAAAACATGCATATGCTCTCCATCATTTTTCAATGAAGCTTATCATCGTCAATCGACGAAACTCAATAATGAAATACATCTCACATATAAAATGATGCATATGAGAAGCTCTAGCTCAAAACATACCACAAGCTGAAAGATAGTTGGGAGTCTTTGCTCCAAAACCATGTGGTAAGCTTAATTCGGGAAGATCATAATCATACTTGGACATGTGGGAATTACCCAATACTTTCACATGCTTGAAAATAATCAATTCACATCGAAAACATGATTATAAACATGGGTAGCTTGAAAACATGCTTTTCATCATAATATCTCATCATAATCATACATTCATCACAAATCTCATCTTTCATGAACTTCTCATCAATGGGCTTTTTAATTCATAAAACATGAGACATGATTTTAATCGAAAAAAATATAAAACTTGCCAATGCATCATAATTCAATAGTAGAAACATATTTAAATTATATCCATGTAGAGAATTAGGAATTTCATGCATTGGGTTAAAACCCCATAGATTTGACATAGGTAATTCATGATTTTGAGAGGGATTAGGCGTGGGTGTGAACAAATTCACCCATTCATAACCTTACATACCTGATTAAGGCTAATTCTTACACTTCTCTGATTGCCTAAGAGGAATTGAAGGGAATTTTAAGAAGAACAAGCTTGATCACCCCCTCTAACCTTCTGTCTTTGCATGCATAAATGAAAATGGCCTAAAATGAACTTAACCCTCTTAAAAGACATCATTCATAATTTAAAATGACGTAGTTTAGGCCTTAGGATCTTTGGAATTATGGAAAATCCCTTACTAAATTCACATAAAATAACTACCAGTCAGTCCCCACGAGGGACATGATGACTCGTCACCTCTGGCCACAACTCGTGGCATCGTCCATCAAGTACAGTGCTTATCAAGTTATCTGGGCTCATCACGGGTGACTTCATGATTCATTACCAGTGACCACGAGTCTCATCATGTGCACTGCCTTAATCTCAATCAAATCTTTCCCTCCTGGCCACGACTCATCCCACGAATCGTAGGGCCTGACCACAACTCGTGGTCACGTTCAAGGGGATCCAAATTCCCTAATTTCAACTCAACTTTTGAGCCTTACCATGAGTCACATCACGACTCGTGGGCTGCTCTCATGGGTCACCTCACAACACATTCTGTGCCCTGATGCCATTTTTAAATTTTTCTCCGTTTCAACTCCCGCATTTGATCTTTAGGCTTTTGGGATATAACAATATCTCCCCCTTGAGAACATTCATCCTTGAATGTTTAAAAACATACAGAAAGGCAGAAAAATGCAATAATCATATTCAAATACTGATCATTTAAGATGAAAATTGATGGAATGACTATCTCCGATTCAAACTACACAACTGAACTGAATTCATGAATCTTACACACATCCACATATAAGAAACAAACTTGGGCACATGAACTAAACATAAGAACTAAATAGAGATTTAGGTCAAAACTGATACCTCAAGCTGGCACTAAGCCGGTAGTGAACAAATGCTGGTATCTAGCTATCATGTATGCTTCGGCTTCCCACATAGCTCCTTCAATGTGCTGATTCCTCCATAAAACTTTAACTGAAGCCACTTCTTTGTTCCTCATCCTTTGAACTTGATGATCCTATATTTCACTGGAACGTCCTCATAACTAAGGCTATCTCTCACACCAACACTGCCACCGGGACAACTAGAGCCAGATCACCCAAACACTTCTTTAAGAGCGACATGGAAAATATGATGCAAGAAAGCTAATTCTGAGGACAACTCTAATTCGTATGCTACTTTGCCAGCTCATTTTACAATTTCGTAAGGGAAAATATAACGAGGGCTGAGTTTTCCTTTCTTTCCAAACCGCATCACTCCCTTCATGGGAGATACCTTCAAAAACACCCAATCATCCACCTCAAATTCTAATTCCCTCCTTTTCACATCGGAATAGGACTTTTAGCAACTTTGAGCTATTTTCAACCTGTCCCGTATGAGCTGAACATTCTCCATAGCTTCGTGGACCGAATCTGGTCCTATCATCACCGCTTCACCAACCTCGAACCAACTAATAAGAGATCTGCACCTCCTATCGTACAATGCATCAAATGGGTCATTTGAATACTGGAGTGATAGTTGTTATTGTATGAAAATCCGATAAGAGGAAAATGATCATCTCAACTACCTTGGAAGTCAATCATGCATGCTCTCAGCATGTCCTCTAGAGTTTGAATTGTCCGCTACGCTTGAACATCTGTTTGCGGGTGAAATGCGGTGTTGAGCTTAACCTGAGTACCAAGTCCTTTTTGAATCGACCTCCAAAACTGGGAGGTAAATTGAGTACCTCTATCGGATATGATGGCTAGGGGAACTCTATGTAATCGAACTAGCTCCCAAATATATAGTTTGGCATAGTCCTCCACCGAATCCGTGGTTTTGACCGGTAGAAAATGAGCAAAGTCACTCAAATTTTTCTTAGGATGGGCAGTCAAAGTCAAAGCTACCAGTTGCCTCAACATCAGTAGTACCAGCAGCAGAATAGGTAAAATAGTGGCAAATACACCAATAGCAACATTGAGGAGATATTGCAAAAAATCATGGCTACCTAGACCCAGATGGTAGAAAATCAGGCAAGGATGGCCTCAAACTTGAGGAATCTGCAGATGGCCACCAAAAACATAGAGAAGCAGATGGATGAGTTGGCAACTGCTCAGCATAACAGACCTTAGAGAGGTTTACCAAGTGATACAGATACAAACCGCCGACAAGTCAACACTATTAGTCTGAGGAATAGTAAGCAGTTTGCTAACGCACTACATAATGAGAAGGGATATAAGGTGAAGCCAGGGCTAGTCAGACTGGGTCCATTAGTTGAGAGAGAAGATCATCAAAGTGCTTCAACACTCAATGCATAATCATAATTGCAGCCAATATAGAGACCACCACCACCATTCCAACAAAGGCTCAAGAAGCGCAACGAGGAAGTGAGTTTTAAGAAGTTCTTTGATATCTTCAAAGAACTACATGTATGTTTTCCCTTACTTGATGTTTTTCAGGATATGCGAAGTACGCCAAGTACTTAAAGGATGTGGTGGCTAACAAAGTGTGGCTTATGGATGTCCAGACTGTGGTACTCATTGAGGAGTGCAGTTATAAGTTAATGAGAAAAATGCCTAAAAAGCTTAACGACCCAGTGAGTTTCACCCTCTCTGTACAAATAGGTGAAGCTGGAATAACGAGGGACTTGTGTGACTTAGGGGTGGTAGTGAATTTGATGACTCTATCTCTATTCAGTACATTGGGTTTGGGGAAATGAAGCCGACAAGAGTGATGTTGCAGTTAGCGGATAAGTTAACAGTGGCCCCGGAGGGAACTATTGAGGACCTTCTCATCAAAGTAGGTAAATTTATGATATCTGTTGATTTCATCATTTTATATTTTAAAGTTGATGTCAAGGTACCCCTTATCTTGGGATTGCCATTCCTGGCTAATGGTGGAACAATAATTCATGTGAAACTAGCACCCTGAAGATGAGGGTCAATGATGAGGAAGAGCTCTTTAGAGTATACCAGGAGATCAACCTACCCACAGACTACAGAGATCTTTGCAAGATCAGTGTGGTGACAAATGCCAAGTGTTGGGTGGTTTATTCCATGGGTCCACTATTGCAAGACATCATGACACTTATGCCCAAGTTCGAAGGGTTATAAAAGTTGAATGAAGTGATGGAAGAAAAAAGGAATAGGGTGGAGGCTGTTCCCTCTAAAAATAAGAAGAAGAGAAGATGGTTCCCGAAAGGGAATACGTGTTTGAGGCTATCCTGAAAAGGATAGTTCACGTTGTGCCCTGCTGTAAAATCAGGCACTGCTTGGGAGGCACCCAAGAGTACCCAGGTACAATTTCTTTTCAATTTGTTTTTGATTTTATTTAGTTTCACTTTTTGTTGTTGTTGTTGTGAATTAAGCATAGGAAAAAGGGGAAGTCAGAGTACCCTGAGATGTAGAAGCTAATGAGCATTAAAAATTGTGAGTGTGGGGTCGGTGACCCAGGTGTTTTAACTGTGACAATACTAGCTGTTAGCTAGGCCTAGAGGACTAAGGAAGTATCTCTCACCTCTGTTTTGATTCAAAATGATGCTTTGGGGACATAACATATTTTAAGTG
>JACEIK010006120.1:17041-94600 GCA_018107945.1 Datura stramonium
GGGTATAATAATTTTTGATGAAAAAGTTTGAATTGAGCATATTTCACCCACCCCTTGGTTTTTTTTCCGAAGGGGGCACTTTGAACCGAGAGAATAAAATTTTTAGTTTGTTTGTACATAGCTATTTTAGTCATAGTTAGGGACTTTTTCCAACGAATGATGATGATGACCTTCTTAAGGGAAAATTAGTTAAGAAGTATTGTGTTTGAGCCTAGCCGATTGAGTGCTTGATGCTCTTGTTGAGTGTTGTACATGATTATAAGATGAAAGTGGTGTTAATTGTGAAGCATGTTGAGTATAGTGTATGAATTTGTTTAAGACATTTAGGCTCAAGAATGTGACTCTGTATGCTTAAAGCTTAATTCTGAGTTTTTGCGATTAGTTGTGTTAAGAGTCTACTGATTCTGTCTTGAATTGAGCATGTGCACTGAGTGTAAGGTTTTGCATATTCCATGTTATTGTGTAGTATCTAGAACTTGTCTGGTGTGTATATAAAATAAAATGAGGGATGTTAAATGTAAGAGATGATTTAGGCATTTCTTTAAATGTTCCTAATTTTCATCCTTTGCTTTACCTACCTTAATTAATAATCCTAGTTAACCCCATTGAGCCTTTAGCCTATTCTTTGATCACCATATTAAAAATCAAATCCTTTTCTTTCGATAGCTTGGAATGTGATCCAAAACTCCTAAGTGCTTAAGTGAAAATTCAAAAGAATAAAGGATTTAGAATCTTGAAAAAGAAGGAAAATAGTGGTTGTGGGAGTCGAAGAAAAGACTATAGGTGCTCTTGTGTGAAAAATGCATAAATGTTAGGCAGGAGGAAAAGACCAAAAGAGTGAAAAAGTTTCAAATGCTTAAGTACTCCCTACTAACACTATAAGTGTGCTTAATGAAATGGGGAACCAAAAGAGGGAAGTGAGTATTGAAAAGAACCAAGGTGAAGTAGAGGAAGAGAAATAGCTTAACGAAGAGAAAATTGTGATGTATTAAAAGCGCTTAGGGAAGATAGTCACTATTACTGGCCAAAATAGTACCTACCCATCCATTAGCTTACATTACAAGTTGATAAGTCCTACTTGATCTTAATTCCAAACATTCCTAAATTAGAGGAGTAGAATACTAAAGGTATGTTTATGGGTCATTACATGTTGCATGCAAATTCTTTGTGAGAGTGAGCTTATTTCATATCTATATACCCATACTTCCATAATTTGACAAAACTTGAGAGTGAAAATGGGTATCACTCTTGTTGTGAGGGAACATGTTCAAGGAATAATGTAATTCATGTTGGACTACTTGATTGGTTAAATTGCATGAGTTTTTTGAGTTTTATAGTTTATTCTTGCGGTTAGGAGGTCTTAACTTAGTTGTATGTGATTTTACTTGATTATACATATCGAATACTCTATTTTAAACTTGCTATCTAAATAAATCGGTGTAGCCTTAGCTAGAGTCATCTTGCTTCAATTAGTTATTTGTGAGTCCTTCGTGTGCATGAGATGTAATGCAGTTGTTCGAGGGCGAACAAGGCTTTAAGTGTGGGGTAGTGATCTGGGCATATTTACATGCCCAAGTGCTATTTTATAACTTAGTATAGTCATGTCTATAAATTTAATTAAGTACATTCTCTGTGATTTTGTATATTTAAGTGCATAAACTAAGCAATATGATTAGCCATTATTTTGTAGGTGAATTATGCTAGGAGGGGTTAATTATGAAAATGCACGAGGAACAAGGAAGCTTGGAATGAAAAGCCAAGGAGTCGCATGAAGATGTCAAGAATTTATGTTGCCCCAGTAGTGTGCTACGCTACCCATGCATCGCGATGCCCTCCGTGTCACTCCTATACCATGCGCCTCAACAACTAGCAGTAGCGTGCATGCACGCGCAAGCTCTGAGAAAACAGTAGGCGTGCGCATTGGATCCGTGGCATGCGAGGCTTCCTGCGTGATGCCCTTGGAGCCACGCTGGCCAGTCCGTGCGATGGCAGTCGTGCCATGCCCGACCAGTGCGCCCATTACATGCCGATGTCTAGAATTCCAGTGAGCTGCCGAATTAGCTCTGTTTCACGCTAAGGAATTACCGCGATGGGCAATGTGGCACGGAGGCATTTTTTACACGGCCAAAATCTGAAAATTTGCACTTATTATAAATTGAGAACTTGGTTATATTTTTCATTTATGATGTATTTTATTTGGGAAAGAAAAGAGGAGCGAAGGGAGAAACAAGGAATTTCACCTAGGGTTCGAATTCTTTACTTCTGTTTTAACCATTCTGGTAAGTAGTTGAACTCAAATATGTTTTTGAATCATTGTATGAACATGAGTGGCTAAAACCCTTCTTCTAGGGTTGAAGCTACATGATATGAATGTAATTGCATGAATTTATCTTTGGTTTGAGTTTCCTTTGTTGTTTTGTCTTGCATTCTTATTTTCTATTGTTTTAATGCTTGATCACTATTGAAATGTACTTGTTAATCTTAGGCAAAAGCTCCAAAGAGTAACCCTAGGTTAGAACAAAGAATGCAGGAAGCAAGTTCTTGTCTTCAAAATAAGATTCGCGGTTAGGATAGCAATTATACCCAATTCACCTTGCTTAGTTAATAAAATGGGAAGATAGCTAGACACTTAGGATTAAATTGTCACATCACCACTCTTAGACGTAGTTGTGAAGTTCATTCTAGGTTAAATGATTAGAGGTACGAAAGTCCATAATCGAGGATATAAACCCCGTGAACCATATCCACATTGTTACTTGCTCATGAATTAGGACGTCACATCCCACTCAATGATGTAGGTATGGGACTAATTTGTTATTTTAAGAGGCTCAAAAAACCATGAACATTGCATATTAACTCTGTGAGACAATAAATGAATTTTCAATATTTGAACCATTGTGAATTTTATCTTTGCATGAAAGTTCGGCCTTAACTCTAGATGCTTCTCATTATTTTTTTTTCCGAATTATTTGTGATCACCGTAGAATTAGTTTCAACTTCGAATCTCGACAATCAACACTTGTGAAATTTAATATAACACTTGAACTTGAATATTCACTGAATTAGTCCAATCCTATGGGTTCGAAATTCGGCTCTTCGGAGCCACTATATTACTTGTACAACCGCGTACCCTTGCATGTGCGCTGGGGCGCAACAAGTTTTTGGCGCTTGGGCATTGGGCATGTTAATATTCCCAAGCGCCAAAAACTTGTTGCGCACCAGCATACGCGGTCGTACAAGTAATATAGTGACTTTGAAGAGTCGGATGTTGACCCCACAGGGACTGGACTAATTCAGTGAATATTCAAGTTCAAGTCTTATATTAAGTTTCACAAGTGTTGAATTTCTAGTTTTGAAGTTGAAACTAATTGTACGGTGATCACAAATAATTCAGAAAAATAATAATGAGAAGCATCTAGAGTTAAGGCCAAACTTTCATGCAAAGCTAAAATTTACAATAGTTCAAATGTTGAAATTCATTTGTTGTCTCACAGAGTTAGTATGAAATGTTCATGGTTTTTGAGCGTCTAAACACAACAAATTAGTCTCGAACCTACATCGTTGATCGTGAATGTGAGTTCCTAATTCATGAGCAAGTAAAAATGTGGATGTGGTTGTCACAACAAGAACGGAGGCCCGGATCGAGACACGGGACAAGGAGCCCCGAGAGTGTTCATGTCGAGCCATAGCATGAACATACATCTAACTCAATTACTAAAACTGAAGAGTCAACATAACAATATTAGCGGAAGTATGAAATAAACATAACATCGGAATAGACAATTTGAAGCTGAATACATCCTTTTTTGTCTGAAAAGCCTCTAAACATGATGAGTTGATGGGACAAGACCCAAACTAACTCGAATAAGCTAAAAACTAAAAATACATAGAGAAATCTGAATAAGCATGGTCCTCGGGAGATTAGGACTAACAAACAAGTGTAAGATGCTAACTCTGAAGACTGGCTATGAACACGGCTGAGTCTGAGTCTCGGGTCCTGTATCATGAAATGATAAAGCATAGAGTATGCGGTCCGTATGTGAAATGTACCAAGTGTGCAGGGTAAGTAAAACCGCTTAAATAAGTAAAATCATTTAAAGACATGCTTAATGTAAAATCTAAATAATAAGAATATGAGAGTAATGATTGCATGCATTCTTTATGAAATTATGATCTCATTATAACATAGCATAACATCATAACTGAATCGATTGGCTCAAAGCCAAAATTTGATAGTCATGAGTAAAATTGAACATTGAGTCAAACCTACTTTAGAACATATATAGATTTATAAATCTCATGAATGATGAACATGCATAACTGAAATCAGGAGGAACAATGGGAGACTCTTCTTTTAACTGACATACCATGATAAAGCTTACGTGGTCCCAACTATCATCAAGTGGGAAGAGCCGTCCAAAGCCTTGACAGGGCTAGGGACGATACCATGATATCGATATCAAGNATAAGAATAAACCTACGTTGGTGCGTAGTTCTGAGGCATAGGATGATCGACCCTTAGCCTACTCGGTGCTAGATACTACTTCCAAAATATGCATATGCTCTCCATCGTTTTTCAATGATTCTTACCATTGTCAATTAATGAAGCTCAATAATCAAGTACATCTCAAATCTAAAGTCATGCATATGAGAAGCTTTAGCTCAAAACATACCACAAATTGAAAGATAATTGGGAGTCTTCGCTCCAAAACAATGTGGTAAGCTTAATTCGGGAAAATCATAAATCATACTTGAACATGTGGGCATTGCCCAATACCTTAACATGCTTGAAGATACTCAATTCATTTTGAACATGATTATAAATATGGGTAACTTGAAAACATGCTTTTCATCATAATATCTCATCATAATCATACATTCATCACAAATCACATCTTTCATGAACTTTTTATAACTGGGCATTTTGATTTAATAAACTTAGAACGAGATATTTTTCATTGGAAATAACATCTAACTTGCCCATGAATCGTAATTCAATAGTATATACATATTTAAAACATACCCGTGTAGAGAATTAGGAATTTCATGCGTTGGGTTAAAACCCCATAGATTTGACATAGGAAATTCATGATTTAGAGAGGGATTGGGAATTGGTGTGAAAGGATTCACCCATTCATAACCCTACATACCCGGGGAAGATCAAATTTCAACATTCCTTGAAAGCCCAATGGAAAGTTGAAGAATACTTGAAGAAGAACAAGCTTGATCACCTCCCTAATTTTCTAACAATGCATATATGGATATGAATAAGCCTAGGATAGGTTTTGCCCTCATAAAACACTACATTTCGAGCCTTAAATGACGTAATTTAGAAACCTAGAACTTAGGAATGACAAAAATGCCCTTAATGAAATTCCTAAAATTTCTGCACTAGTGGTGACAATAACTGTCGTAACGGGTCGTTGTTGGATACCACGGCTCGTGGTATCCTTCTGTTGTGTCCATTGCCAAACTTCATATTCTCAAGTTCAATCCCACGACTTGACAGGACGAGTCGTTACTTCAGACAACGGTCCATTAGGTCATCCGTTGTTTCCCCCTTGACGACCTGTACCAAGTCTTCCCACGAGCCACACCACGACTCGTTCTTCCTTGTAACAAGTCGTGGTTTCCTTCCGTTAAATTGGCTGGAGCATTTAATACTCCTTCCCATGGCTGTTGACCATGACCCCTTGTTACTGCAATGGATCATTCCATGACTCTTCATTTCATCCTTGACCAAGGGTCAGCCTCCCCACTACCACAGACAGCGACTCGTTACATCTGGCAACGGGTCCTTCCTAGACCCGTTACTCCCCACTCCGCCCCATTAGTGTCTCACCACGGATGCCTCCCACGGGTCGTTGGTTGGACCAACAATTTGTTTGGTGACCCATTCTGTGGAATTTTTCCCAGATTCTGCCAACTTCCCTTTTTAAATCCCAGGTCTAGTCTTACGCACTTTCGGGGTATTACAATATCTCCCCCTTGGGATATTTCATCCTCGAATGGGGGAATACATACAAAAAAAATGAGAAATGCAATCATTACACTCAAATATTGATCATTTAAACTAAAAACTAATGGAATGACTATCTATGATTCAAACTACATAGCTGAACTGAATTCATGAATGATACATACATCCATATACATAAAAGAAATTTGGACATACTAACTAAATAGGAAAACTAAATAGAGTTTTAGGGAAAAAACTGATACCTCAAGCTGGAACTGAGCTGGTGGAGAATAAATGTGGGTATCTAGCCATCATATCCACTTCGGCTTCCCACGTAGCTCCTTGAACGCGCTGATTCTTCCATAAACTTTAACTAAAGCTACTTCCTTATTCCATAGCCTTCGAGCCAGATGATCCAGTATTTCCACTGGAACCTCCTCATAACTAAGGCTGTCTTTCACACCAACACTGTCCACTGGGATAACTAGAGATGGATCACCCAAACACTTCTTTAAGAGCAACACACAGAAAACATGATGCACGGAAGCTAATTCTGAGGGAAACTCCAATTCATAAGCCACCTTGCCAACTGGCTTCACAATCTGGTAGGAGCCAACATAACGAGGGCTGAGTTTTCCTTTCGTTCCAAATTGGATCACTCCCTTCATGGGCGACACCTTAAGAAATATCCAATCACCCAGCTCAAATTCTAATTCTCTCCTTCTCACTTCGGCATAGGACTTTTGGCGACTTTGAGCTGTTTTCAACCTTTACCATATGAGCTGAACCTTCTCCACAGCCTCATGGACTGAATCTGGTCCTATCATCGCCGCTTCACCAACTTCAAACTAGCCAATAGGCGACCTACATCTTCACCCATAGAGAGCCTCAAAAGGAGCCATCTGAATGCTGGAATGGTAGTTGTTATTGTATGCAAACTCGATAAGAGGAAAATGATCATCCCAACTACCTTTGAAGTCAATCACGCATGCTCTCAACATGTCCTCGATAGTTTGAATTGTATGCTCCTCTTGACCACTCGTTTGGGGGTGAAATGTTGTGCTTAGCTTAACTTGAGTACTAAGTCCCTTTTGAAACGACCTCAAAAGTTGAAAGATAATTGGGTACTTCTGTCTTATATGATGGACAAGGGAACTCCATGTAATCAAACTAGCTCCCAGATATATAGTTTGGCATAGTCCTTCGCCGAATCCGTGGTTTTGACCAATAGAAAATTAGCGGCCTCAGTCAACTTGTCCACAACGACCCAAATGGAGTCATATTGCCTACGAGTATGAGGTAAACCTGTGATAAAGTCCATATTAATTTCTTCCCATTTCCAAGTAGGAATACTGATATCCTGAAGCACACCTCCCATTCTCTGGTGTTCAACCTTTACTTGCTGACAATTTGGGCACTTAGCTACAAATTCTGCGATGTCCTTTTTCATGCCATTCCACTAATAGACTTCCCATAAGTCACGGTACATCTTGGTGGAACCTGGATGGATAGAATACCTGGATCCATGAGCCTCATGCAACATCCAGCTCATCAAATAATCCACATCCGGAACACATAAGTGACCCTGGTATCGAAGCAGACCATCTCCCCCTTTGGAGAAGACCTCTACCTTCTGATTCTGAACCGCTTCCTTCAACTTTACCAAAATAGGGTCCTCATCTTGTCTAGCTTTTACATCAGTCACCAATGACAATTCTAATTCATTCTAAACAACAACACCGCCATTGATCGAGTCAATCAACCTAACTTCCAACCTTGCGAGTCGATGCACATCCTTCACCAACTTCTTATTCCCCTCACTCACATGAGACACACTCTCCATAGAGATTCTACTAAGCACGTCTGCTATTGCATTGGCCTTACTCGGATGGTAAAGAAAACTCATATTGTAGTCCTTGAGTAGCTCCAGCCACCTCCTTTGCCAAAGATTGACATCCTTCTGTGTAAACACATATTGTAAATTCTTATGGTCCGTAAACACATCCACATGAACCCCATAAAAATAATGTCACCATATCTTCAATGCGAATACCACCGCAGCCAATTCGAGATAATGGGTCGGGTAATTGTTCTAATGAACTTTTAGCTATCTAGAGGCATATGCTATAACCTTTCTGTGCTGCATCAATACACACCCAAGTTCGATCTTTGAAGCATCACAATACACCACGAACCAATCGGTACCCTCGGGTAGGGTCAACACCGGTGTTGAAGTAAGTCGAGCCTTCAACTCCTGAAAGCTCCTCTCACAAGCCTCCGACCATTGGAATTTCACCTTCGTTTGGGTAAATTTTGTCGAGGGTGCTGCAATAGATGAGAAACCTTCCACAAAACTTCGATAATAGCCGGCTAAAACCAAAAAACTTCGAATATCTAAAGGATTCACCGTTCTAGGCCAATTCTTCACAACTTCTATTTTATGAGATTCCACCTTTATGCCTTCACTTGATACCACATGGCCCAAAAACACAATTGAGTTCAACCAAAACTCACACTTGCTGAATTTGGCATATAATTGGTGATCCTTGAGAGTTTGCAGCATTACTCTCAAATGAGCGGCATGCTCCTCCTTGCTCTGAGAGTATATCAGGATGTCATCAATAAATACAATCACGAACATATACAAGTATGTCTTAAACACCCTTTTCATCAAGTCCATGAAAGTTGCAGGAGCATTCATTAGTCTATAAGACAACTACAAACTCATAATTACCATACTACATCCTGAAGTCTGTTTTTGGGATATCGCTCTCCCAAACTCTGAGTTGATGGTACCCGAATCTGAGATCTATCTTCGAGAAACAATTGGAACCCTGAAGCTGGTCAAATAAATCATCAATCATGGGTAGAGGATACCAGTTCTTGGTTGTGACTATGTTAAATTGCCGATAATCAATGCACATAAGAAGAGAACCATCTTTCTTTCGGACAAAGAGAACTGGTGCACCCCATGGGGACTTGCTTGGTCTAATGAAACCCTTATCTAACAGGTCCTTCAACTGTTTTTTCAACTCCTTTAGCTTAGATGGAGCCATTTTGCAGGGAGGAATAGATATAGGTTGCGTATCAGGAAGAAGGTCAATACCATATTCAATCTCCCGCTCGGGAGGGATTTCTGGTAGATCATTAGGAAAGACCTCTGGATAGTCACATACTACTGGGATAGACTAGATAGTTGGGGTTTCAGACGTCACATCCTTAACCCTAACTAGATGGTACACACAACCTTTGGAAATCATATTTTTGACCTTAAGGTAGGAAATGAAACGACCTACAGGCACAACTAAAGTACCCTTCCACTCTAAGACTGGCTCTCCTGGAAATTTGAACTTTATTGCCCAAATTGTACTATTAACTGAGGCATAACATGCAAATAGCCAATCCATGCCGAGGATAACATCAAAATCGATCATGGATAACTCTATCTAATCTGATGAGGTGGTTTTCTAAAGAAGTAAGACTGGGCAACTTCTATACACCAGTCTAGCTACAACTGAATAACCTACTGGAGTAGAGACTGAGAAAGGTTTTGACAAGACTACGCGACTGACTCTGAAGCTACCAGCCATATAAGGTGTCACAAATGACGAGGTATCCCCCAGATCTAATAAAGCATAAACATCAAGATGGAAGACTCGTAACATACTCGTGACCACATCTAGGGAGACCTCCTGCTTCTAGTGGGATGCTAATGCATAGAATCTATTTTGGCGCTGACCGCCACCAGTGCCGATATATGCCCCCTGATGTATTAAGCGTGCGGGTGGGGCTATTTAACTAGAAGCTGGGCCTAGGCCCCCATTAGGGTCCTATCTCGCTGTCGGGCAACCTCTGAGCATGTGTCCGGGCTTCCTACACCTGAAGCAAGCACCAGAACCTACCAAGCACTGGCCCGTGTGCCCTCGACAACATTTGCGGCAAGCTGGGATACTAGAATCTGCAGGTCTGCTGCTCTGACCCATGGAGCTTGATGCTCGCCCCCTCTGATCATGCCTAGGCCTAGATGGAACACTCAACGCCGAAGATATTGGGGCTGAAGATCTCTGGTGGGTCTGCTGTCAGTGCCCACCACCTAACCTAGGCTTTGAGAACTTGTGACTATCAGTCTTGACTCTTTTGGCCTCTCTCTTTCTCATATCGCTGCCTCCATCTGCTGGGCATACAAAACTATTCAAGGGAAATCCATATTCTGGTGGGGCACGCCATGAACAAACCTGCTCACCCGCGCTCTTTGATCAGCCACTAACTTCGGGGCGTACTTCGACAAGTGACTGAACTCAAGGGAATACTCCTACACCGTCATTCTCCCTTGCTTAAGATTCATGAACTTAGTTGCCTTCAGCTCCAGTATCTCATGAGGGAAGAATCAATCTAAGAACGCAACATGGAACTCCTCCCAAGTGACAGGACATGCTTCGGCGGCCCTACTATCTTTCCATTGTCGAAACCAGATGTGTGGGACCCCTTTCAATTGGTATGAGGACAACTCTGCACATTCAACCCCATTCACCCCCATGACCAAGGTGATCTTCACAATCTCATCAATGAACTCATGCGGGTCTTCATCTACTTTTTACCCGAGGAACTCTGGTGGGTTCATTCTCAAGAAATCCATGACTAGAGCCGCCGCCACATTGCCATTTTGCGAGACATGCGCAACTTCCTATTGATTGACCTAAGTGGTCAAGGCCTGCGTGAGAATCTGAATAGCTTCCCTAAATTCAGCATGGGCAACCGGCTCCGGTGCATGGTGCTCCTAGACTAGTGGGGCCTGTTGGTGCCCGTTTCTATTGCCATCCTCGTGGTCGTATCTATTACCATTCCTTCTACCATTTACTCTTCGGAGAGCCATGATTCTACAATCATGAATAGAATGAATTAGAAGGATGGGGAGACATTTCATCGCACGACATAGATCATGAAACAAGGAAACATTTCCTAAATGTTTCGTAGACTCTTCATCATAAGTGTGGAGCACTTTACTCCCATGTAAAAAACTTTACTCAATGTGGCTTTCAAACACCCTAGTACACTTCAACCATATTGCTATGATACCAAGTTTGTCACGACCCGAACGAAGGCTCGGATCGAGACACGGGAAAAGAAGCCCCGAGAGACTCCATGTCGACCCATGGCATGAATATACATATAACTCAATTACTAAAACTAAAGTGTCAACATAATAATCATAGAGGAAGTCTGAACTAAACATAACATCGATATACACAACCTAAAGCTGAATACATCCTCTTTGTTTGAAAAGCCTCTAAATATGATGAGTTGATGGGACCAGACCCTAACTAACTAGAATAAGCTAAAAACTGAAGATACATAGAGAAATATGAATAAGCACCGTCCTTGGTAGATGAGGACTCACCAACAAGTGTAAGATGCTAACTTTGAACACTAGCTAAGAACGGGGCTGAGTCTTAGTGCCGGGTCTTGTATCATGAAATGATATGACATAGAGTATGCGGTCATCATGTAGAATGTACTGAGTATGCAAGGTATGTAAAATCACTTGAATAAGTAAAATCATTTAAAGACATGCATAATGTAAAACCTAAACAATAAGAATCTGAGAGTAGGGCTTGGATGCATTCTTTCTGAAATTATGATCTCATCATAACATAGCATAACATCATAACTGAATCGATTGACTCAAAGCTGAAATCTGATAGTCATGAGTATAACTGAATATTGAGTGAAACCTGCTTTAGAACATATTATATGTATAAATCCCATGAATGATGAACATGCATAACTAAAATCATGAGGAACAATGGGAGACTTGACTTTTAACCAACATACCTCAATAGAGCTTACATGGTCCCAACTATCACACTCAAGTGGAAAGAGCCATCGAAAGCCCTACTAGGGCTAGGGACGATGCCATGATATCGATATCAAGCTCGTGTCCCAATAGGGGAAGGGATAGCTCACAAGGGAGGTCTCGAAGTAATATATATATGAATAAACCTACATTGGCGCATAGTTCTGAGGCATAGGGTGATCGACCCTTAGCCTACTCGGTGCTAGACACTACTCTCAAAACATGCATATGCTCTTCATCATTTTTCAACAAAACTTACCATCGTCAATTAACGAATCTCAATAATCAAATACATTTAAAATCTGAAATCATGCATATGAGCAGCTTAAGCCCAAAAACATACCACAAGCTGAAAGATAATTTGGATTCGTTGCTCCAAAATGATGTGGTAAGCTTAATACAGGAAAATCATAAATCATACTTGAACATGTGGGCATTGCCCAATACCTTAACATGCTTGAAGATACTCAATTAATTTTTAAAACATGATTATAAACATGGGTATCTTGAAAACATGCTTTTCATCATAATATCTTATCATAATCATACATTCATCACAAATCTCATCTTTCATGAACTTTTTATAATTGGGCATTTTGATTTAATAAACTTAGAACATGATTTTTTTCATTGGAAATAACATAAAACTTTCCCATAAATTATAATTCAATAGTATATATATATTTAAATTATACCCATGTAGAGAATTAAGAATTTCATGCGTTGGGTTAAACCCCCACAGATTTGACATAGGAAATTCAGGATTTAGAGAGGGATTGGGCATGGGTGTGAAAGGATTCACCCATCCATAACCCTACATACCTGGGGAAGATCAAATTTCACCACTCCTTGAAAGCCCAATGGAAAGTTGAAGAATACTTAAAGAAGAACAAGCTTGATCACCTTCATAATTTTATAATTTTGCACGCATGGATATGAAAAAGCCTAGTATAGGTTTTACCCTCATAAGACACTGCATTTTGAGCCTTAAATGATGTGGTTTAGGTCCCTAAAAATTAGGAATGATGAAAATTCCCTTAATGAAATTCCTGAAATTTCTGCACTGGTGGTGACAACGACCGTCCTAACGGGTTGTTGTTTCATACCACGCTTTGCGGTATCCTTCTGTGGTGTCCATTGTGCAACTTCATATTCTATGGTTCAATCCCATGACTCTATAGGATGACTCATTACTTCAAAAAATGGTCTGTTAGGTCATCCGTTGTTTCCCCCTTGACGACCAGCACCAAGTCTTCCCACGAGCCGAACCACGACTCGTTCTTCCTTCCAATGAGTTGTGGTTTCCTTCCGTTACATTGACTGGAGGTTTTAATAATCCTTCCCATGGATGTTGACTACGAACCATTTTTACCTGCAACGGGTCATTTCATGACTCGTCACTTCATCCTTGACCAAGGTTCAGCCTCCCCACAACCACAGACAACGAGTCGTTACATCTGGCAAAGGGTCGTTCCTAGACCCGTTACTCCTCAATCCGCCCCTACAGTGCCTCACCACGGATGCCACCCATGGGTCGTTGGTTGGACCAACGATCCATTAGGTGACCCATTTTGTGGAATTTTTCCCATATTCTGCCAACTTCCATTTTTAAATCCCGGGTCTAGTCTTAGGCACTTCCGGGGTATTACAGTGGTTCACGGGTTTATGCCCTTGATTATGGGATTTCGTACCTCTAATCATTTAACCTAGAACTAACTTCACAACTATGACTGAGAGCGGTGATGTGACAATTTAATCCTAAGTGTCAAGCTATCTTCCCATTTTATTAACCAAGAAAGGCGAATTAGGTATAATTGATATCCTAACTGCGAATCCTATCTTGAAGACAAGAACTTGCTCCCTGCATTCTTAGTTCTAACCTAGGGTTACTCTTTCGAGCTTTTGCCTAAACTTAACAAGTAAATTTCAATGGTGATCAAGCATTAAAATAATAAAAAACAAAAATGCAAGAAAAAACAACAAGGAAAACTCAAACCAAAGATGAATTCATGCAATTATATTCATTTCATGTGGCCTCAATCCTAGAAGAAGGGTTTTGGCCATTCATGTTCATACAATGATTCAAAAACATGTTTGAATTCAAGTACTTACAAGAATGGTTAAAAGAGAAGTAAAGAATTCGAACCCTAGATGATGTTCCTCGTTTCTCCTTTCGCTCCTCTCTGCTTTCCCAAATAAAATACGTGATAAATTAAATATATAACCAAGTGTTCAATTTATAGTAAGTGGAAATTTTAAGATTTTGGCCATGCGAAAAATGCCTCCGTGCCACGCTGCCCATCATGGTAGTTCCTTGGCGTGACACAGAGCTAACGTGCTAGCTCACTGGAATGCTGGACATTGGCATGTCATGGGTGCACTGGTCGGGCGTGGCACGGATGCCATCACGTGGGTTGGCTGGCGTGGCACGAAGGGCAACGCGCAGAAAGCCTCATGTGGCATGGATCCAAAGCGCACACCTACTGTTTGCTTGACCCTTGCCCGTACATGCACGCTGCTGCTCATTGTTGATACGCATGGTGCAGGTGTGACATGGAGGGTATCGCGCTGCATGGGCAGCATGGCACACTACTGGGCGTGACATCCTAAAATTGTTGACATCTTCGTGCGACTCCTTGGCCTTTCATTCCGATCTTCCTTATTCCTTGTGCATATTTATATTTAACCCCTCCTAGCATATTTCACCTACAAAACAATGGCTAATCACATTGGTTAGTTTATCCACCTAAAAATACAAAATCAAATGAGAATGTAATTAATTAAATTGACAAGCATTACTATAGTAAGTTATAAAATAGCACTTTGGCAACTCTCACTAGGCAAAAAACTTTATGCTCTTTTGGGATTAGCCATTGTTGATAAAGACATCGAGTTCCAGTATAGTTGATTTTTATCGCTTCTCAATCAGTATGTGTGTTCCTTGCTCTTATTTTGCTTTTTGTTTGAGAATGATAGTCCAAAATTAAGCATGCTAGATTCAAAATTTTCTGAACCCATGTTCCCCATTTCCCATCTTGTACTCTTCCATTGTTGAATGATTCTAATAGTGTGGGTATGTTGGGGGAAGTGATAATTACATAGTATTAGTGTGGGTACTCATCTTGGTAGAAATTATATATGAAGTTGTGTGTTTGATATAATAGTTGGGGGTGAAGTCTGAGTAACCCCGTATTCTTAAACTACACAATTTACTTGATGATAGATGGGCCAAAGTGTTTCTTAAGGGCAAGTCATCATTTTTATTATGTTGTGTATTTGAGTGGGTAAATTATAATGTGGGGGTGAGTTAAGTAAGGCATGAACTTGAGGTTTTTTTATACAACTAGGTTGGGGTGATCAATGTTGAACTGCATTTCACCTACGAGTCGCCGATCAGCACTGGCGAAATGCAGGCTGAGGCGTAGGTCCGGGTTCAAGGCTTCAGGACACTACCCAACACCTGTATTTCATTTGCACATCCGGGTAAAGACTGGCGAAATGTTGGTTTAGCATTGGAAGAACACCTTTCTGCCCAATTGTTTGCCCAAGCCTGCAGCTCAGCTACGACTCGCGAGTCTCCACCTATGTTTTGTAGTTGTAGCTAAGGTACTGCCAGGTTGTGGCTGGAGTTTGTTTGCGGCCAGATTATTCCCTCTAAAAATGACCAAAGAGTGAACCTCGACACAGCCATACTCATTGCCTGCATCATGACAGGGATTCCAATTAACTTTGGGAAAATAGTGGCTTCACAAATGAATTGTAAGACCAGACAATAAGAAACTTCAATGCCATATACTATTCACATCTCTCAATTGTGCCTCAAAGTAGGGTTATCATTATTCTCTGATGAATCCCCTAGCTCTACCACTGGTGTCATTAATGTTGAAAGAAAGAGGGATATGGATGCACCCAATATCAAAAGAAAGAGGAAGCAAGCATGGGAGACTCCCGAGGATTCCAGTCCTTAATGTGAAGTGAGTTTATAGTACTTTCCACGCTCTTGTGATCCATAAATACATCCACGTAGACCCCATACAAGTAGTGCCTCCATATCTCCAATGCAAACACCACCCGGGCCAACTCAAGATCATGGTCGGATAATTCTTTTCATGAACTTTCAGTTGTCTCATGGAATATGCTATTACCTTCCCAAGCTGCATCAACACACATCCCAGTCCTATTCTCAAAGCATCACAATACACTACAAAGCCATCAGTACCCTCGGGTAAGGTAAACACTGGTGCTGAAGTGAGTCGCTTCAACTCTTGGAAGCTTTTCTCACAAGCATCCGACCATTGGAAATTCATCTTTTTCTGAGTCAACTTAGTCAAAGGTGCTGCAATAGATGAGAAACCCTCCACAAACCTTCGGTAGTAGCTTGCTAGGCCTAAGAAACTTTGAATTTTTGAAGGATTCACTAGTCTAGGCCAATTATTCAGCGCTGAGAATCTACCCTTATGCCTTCGCTTGATACCACATATCTCAAAAATGTTACCGAGTTTAGCCAAAATTCACACTTGCTAAACTTTGCATATAGCTGACGATCCTTGATGGTCTAAAATACTACCCTTAGGTGAGTGGCATGCTCCTCCTTGCTCCACGAGTATATAAGGATGTCATCAATGAACACAATCACGAACATGTCCAAATATTCCTTGAATACCCTGTTTATCAGGTCCATAAAAGCTATAGGAGCATTGGTTAGTCCAAAAGATATAACTACAAACTCATAGTGGCCATATCGGGCTGTAAAAGCAATCTTTGGAATGTCACACTCCCGAACTCTGAGCTAGTGATATTCGAACCTGAGATCTATCTTCGAGAAGCACCTGGCACCTTGGAGCTGGTCAAATAAATCATCAATCCTAGGCAGGGGGTACCTGTTCTTGATGGTGACCTTATTAAGTTGTCGATAATTAATACACATCCGAAGGGAACCGTCCTTCTTTCGAACAAATAGAACTGGTGCACCCCATGGAGACTGGCTCTGTCTAATGAAGCCCTTCTCTAACAGATCCTTTAACTGATCCTTCAATTCCTTTAGTTCGGATGGGGCCATCCTGTAGGGAGGAATAGAGATATGTTGCGTATCTAGAAATAGATCAATACCAAAATCAATTTTCCTCTCTGGAGGAACACCTAGCAAATCGTCAGGAAACACCTCTGGATATTCGCACACCACCGGAACTGACTGAATAGTCGAGGTCTCAGACTCCACATCCTTCACCCTAACTAGGTGGTACATGCATCCTTTAGAGATCATCTTCCTAGCCTTAAGATATAAAATAAACCGACCTGTTGGTACCGCTGAACTACCCTTCCACTCTAACACCGACTCACACAGAAAATGAAATTCCACTATATGGGTTCTACAATTAATTAAAGCGTAGCATGAAAACAACAAATCCATGCTAAGAATAATGTCAAAGTCAGTCATGGATAACTTTACAAGGTCTGCGGAGGTAACCTTATGCAACACTGTGATCGGGCACCCCCTATATACATGCCTAGCTACAATTAAATCACCAACAGGGGTAGAAACTAAAAATGGTTCTGACAAGGTCTTAGGACTAACTCCAGGGCTACAAGCAATGTAAGGAGTCACGAAAGAAAATGCAGCTCCTGGGTCTAACAAGGCATAAACATTAATATGAGAGACACGCAACATACCAGTGACCACATCGGGTGAAGTTTCCTGCTCCTGGCGCGAGGCAAGGGCATAGAATTAGTTTTGGCACTGTTTGCCACCTCTACTAGTCGATGCTCCCTGCGGAGCAGAACGGGTTGGTGTTGCTGCTGTCCTAGAGGTATGTGCATGACCCCTATCATCACCCTGTCCAGCATATGGGCACGCTCAGCGCATGTGCCCAGATCTACCACACCCATAGCAGACATCTGAGCCGAGCAGGCACTCCCCAGCGTGACTCTTGTCGCACTTCCTGCAGGCTGGAGTGCTATACTTCAACTGTGTGCCCCTCTAATCCATCGATCCTGAAGCCCTGCTCCTCTGATCACCACTGGGTCTGGATTGAACACTAGCTGATGATGGTGCTGGGGCTAGTGACCTCTACTGAAACTGTGGACGGTAGCCACCCCGTATCTCTGATGTGAAAACCCATGACTATCTGTCTGAGCCCTCTTTACCTCCCTCTCCCTTGCATGAGCCGCCTCCATCTGCTGGGTGTACAACACTATGCGAGGAAATTCCATATCCTGGTGAAACATATCTAAATAACCAGCCACACCCTGAATGATTCGGCTCACCTGCGCCGCTAATCCATCACTAACTCTGGCGCATACTTCGACAAACGAGTGAACTCAAGTGAATACTCCAGCATTGTCATCTTTCCTTTCTTGAGGTTTAAAAACTTAGCTGCTTTCAACTCCCTCATCTCCAAGGGAATAACCTATCGAGAAAGGTCATGTGGAACTCATCCCAACTAATAGGGCCCGCTCCCGCTGCCCTGCTGTCCTTCCACTGGTTGTACCAAATATGAGCTACCTCTTTTAGCTAATAAGAGGTAAAGTCAACACACTCCCCATTTGTCACCCCCATAACATGAGTGACCTTCAAGATCCCTTCAATAAACTCGTGTGGATGCTCACCTACCTTTGATCCGTGAACTCAGGAGGGTTCATCCTCACGAAGTCTCTAATATGAGTCACCGCTACATTGCTATTCTATGGGACCTGTGCAACAGCCTACTGGTTGACCTGAGCGGTCAAGGCCTGCACCAACATCTGGATAGTCGCCGGAAACTCAACGTGGGCAGCTGGGTCTGGTGCTTGGGGCTCCTGAACTGGTGGGGCTTGCTGATGCCCATGGTCATTTCCATCTCCGTGGCCTTCATCATTTCCATTCCTCCTTCCATTCATTCACCTAGGAGCCATAATTCTACAATCACGAATCGCACGAGTTAGAAGGAGGGAGAGACTTTTTATCGCATGACATAGAACATGAAAGAAGGGAACATTTCCTAAATGTCTAGTAGCCTTTTTGTCATAGGTCTGGCATGCTTCACACCCATGAAAAAGACTCTACTTAACGCAGATTTCAGAAAGCCTAGGACACTTCAAACCTATGGATCTGATACCAAGTTTGTCACGACTCGAACGTACACCCGAATCATAGACACAAGAGAAGGGACCCCGAGAGACCCCAAGTCGACCCATGGCTCATGCATACAACTAATCTCATTCAAATAAGTGGAATGATAATCATAGAAACATATCGGAAATGTAGTTATAGCATAACATTAGAAATACTGGACGTACACATAAGCTGAATACTACACATGGTCTGAAAGCCTCTAGAACATATGATAGGTTGATGAGAACATCCCTAACTAACCCAAACAATACTGAAATGTAAGATAACATAAAATCTATTAAAAAACCCTCGAAATATGAGGACTCACCAATAAGCTGAGAACGTAAGCTGAGGTGGACTAAGGCTGAGGATGAGCTTGAGATCAGGACCACCGTATCATGAAATGATACAACATAGAAAGTATGTTGTCAGTACGTGGAATGTACTGAGTATGCAAGGTATGTAAAATGGACATTTCAAAGTAAATAAAACTCGTAAACAATATAAGAGAAGGACTTCATGCTTACATCAAAATCTTTATAATAAAACATAAGGCTCAAGACTTTGAAATCATTCATAATCATTCATTTTCATGATCATAAGTAAACTTTATCAAAACATAACTTGAGCCACAACATAAATATAACAATGCATAAACATGCAGAACAATGGGAGGACTCGTCGTAACCGACACCATTATGGTAGAGCCTTTCATGATGCCCCACTATCTCGCTCAAGTGGGCAGAGCTGACCCTGGCTTGCCGGGTGAGGGGTCGTGCATAAGGCGTGATGTTACATTGAGGGGATCATTATTAATACATCATATCATTTACAAACCCACGGTGGCACGTGGTTATGAGACACCGACGTAGTCCTTTAAGCGCCGAGTGTTTGCCACGGTGGTAGACCACGACTCCCAAAAAAATGCATATAGGCTCATACATAAATCAATAATATCATGCGTTAAGATTCATTGGCTAAAATATAACATTTATCATCATTGATCCCCTTTTAAACATGCTTAGCCAAGAATTAAAGCCCTTTTCATCGGCCAATGTAATAAATTGATAAATCAAGTAATTCTTTTTGTAAATCGTAATTCATTGTTCAACATACGGGCATTTTCCAATACTTCATCATATTCAATTCTTTCAAAACATGCTCCTTAAACATGGGTAACTTGAAAATCAGGTTTTTCTATCATCGGTAAACTCAAATTATAGAGTAGTCATCATAACTCATAGCTTCCATGAACTTTCATCAAATGGGCGTTTTAGATTTAAAAGGATTGAAACATGATTTTGAAGGAAATAACATAAAATCTTCCCAACATGCATAATTCAATAATTAAAACACCCTTAAATCATATCCATAAAGACAAATCACATTTTCATGCATTTTGAAGTAAAACCCCATAGACTTGAATAGGAGGATTCATGATTTTAATCAAATTGGGCATGAGTGAAGATTTCACCCATTTTTAGAACCCTACATACCTGGGAATGGATGGAATTAAAGTTCCTTGAACACCCACAAGGAAATTGATGAAAATTTGGGGAAGAAAGCGCAGATCGGCTTCCAAAAATCTCTCTCTAAGATTTTGCATGAGAATGGGCATGCATAAAAGGTCTTAACCAATCTTATCTAACTCAGAAACATATCCAAAAATGAATAGTTTAGTCCTTAGGGACTTAGGAAGTTATGAAAACACCCTTATTAAAATGTAGGAAATTCTTGGTTGCCAGTCCCACGAGGACTGCGGGTCATTGCCACGGGGCACGACTTGTGGCCTTGATCCAGTGAGTCCACTGCCCAAACATCCAAGGAATCCCACAGATGACTTCATGAGTGTCATGAGGTCAGACCACGACTCGTTGTCACCTTTGTTGGTCTGTTTGCCCATCCCAACTTTTAATCCTCCGAGGTTGACCTGGGACCTCACAGTTGTGAGGTTTTACCACGACTAAAGTGTCAATACCAAAGTGGCCCTCCCTCGCAGGCCTTGCCATATCAGTGCTGACCAAGAGTCACCTCACGACTCATGGTCCTCCTCACAGCTAACCCTCACAGGTCGTTACGCGACTGTGTAGAATTTTCATTTTGTTTTTACTTAGGGATCTGATCCTTGGGTTAGGTATAACATTAATGATTTTTCAATTCTAGGACTTGCTAATTCATTAGTTGTTTTAACCTAGAGAACTAGAGATTAGAGAAAGAGAATTACAGCAGTGCATTGATTTTTATGATCATTGTACGACTTATTTTGCGGAGACACGGGAAAGTTAATTTGAAATATTGATAACGGATTATTGAAATCGCTCACTTTCATGAGACCTGACCCGACGATTGAGTGATGTCAATAGACGAACTAGTCATTTAGATGAACCCTGGTTATCAGAGTTCAACAATGGCATTAGGTTGATCACGTATGTATACGAACTAGTTATGAATCCATGGGGCATACTAAAGATAGTTATTAGGGAAATCTTGAAAACAACCAGAGTGCAATCTTGTTTTACTATTTATTTGTCACGCCCCACCTTGGGAGGCATGAGCGGCACCTAGTGCCACATTGGGATCAAAACTGACCTTCTTGGGCTTGTGTACTTCCGGTGCATGCACGCAGCACAATTCAAGAAAGCGGCATACTATATCTCGGTTGTAAATACAGCCTCAGGACGACAAGGACTCATAGCCACCTATAAAAGAAACCAGCTAACCAACAATAATGCAATAAAAAGGATCCTATGCGGAAGTGACAAGACCACCATATTGTATAGTTATAACAAGGATAAAAACAGACAGCTATACTGGGCCCCACACGTCCAACATGTAAAGTAAGACATACATAGGCCCCACATGGCCAACAACAACCAACTGACTAAAGACTATAGCCTGCAAGCCTCTAGGAATGAAAATATTGGTCGTGCAGACCCCAACTACCCAAAAGTTATACAATAAAAAATGGGTATCTTCTACAACCTGACAACTCCAAATAGAAAGGACCTAGCCAATCTGCTGACTCTGAATAGTTTTTAACGGAGGGTCCTAAATCTCTCTGTCTAAACCTACAGGCAAGTACCACGGCGCCTCATAGTTGGGCGTCGATTACAATATGTATCGAATAAGTAAAGGCATTAACGGGTGATTAAGGCGATAAAAGAGCTGAGAAAGTGAACAGTAGTAAGGGTCATAAGTAAATTGTACCTTTCTTATCCATAGCCTGCATATGGTAAATCACTACACATATATGAGCTTAAACTGTATGACTATTCATTCATAATCTATAACTGGCAGACAAATACCTGAGACAAGAACCTAGCACGACCCCATAAGCTCCGGAAGGTACAAGCAACACAGATTAACCTACCTGGGCCCCATAATCCTTGGAAGTGCCAGTGGTCTATATACCCCTATTGGTATCGTAGACTCTGCAAATGCGCTGCGTAACTATATTTGAGTCATCACGGGCTCTTATAACTATATTTGAGTCGTGCGGGCTCCTATACCTCTATCTGGACCCCAAGACTTGGCTCGACTAAAGGGTCATAGTGTAACTGTTGTAATTGGATCCGAGCCTTGGCTCGAATATGGATCATAATGTAACTACTGTAACTGGATCCCAAGCCTTGGCTCCACTATGGATCATACTGTAAGTGCTATAATTGGATTTGAGCCTTGTCTTGTCTATAAATCAAAATGTGTCTGATGTAACTGGATACGGCCCTCACAGCCTCTATCTGGTGTGACTCAATACAACCCTCACGACCTGAATCTGGTCCTTTTGGACATCATACTACCCTTACAAGCATGGCCCTATAGGCCATAACATCCAACAACCCAAACATTGTAGCAAAACCCTCAAGGCTAGGGTTAGCAACTCTGACGAGGGTTACTATGTCATCGATGTCGTCTCAATTCTATCCATAATATGCTGACCATAATAGGCTTACTCTAGAATACTTGTCCCCTGCATAAAATCAACTGTGGGGCTGCTACTAATCGGATATGCTCCTAGCGGTCGGCCCTAACCTTCCCACATGCAGCAACCCATAACTCTTAGCCTAGAGGTAATACTATGACAATGTGGTTCTAGTCCCTTAGACAAAGACTTGGTATATTCGTTCATATGCCTTCTCTGGGCGATTCCTAACCTCATAGATGTGTTTATACGGACTTAGCCGTTCTGAAACAAGCTGTACTGAGTATCTTATAAGAGTAAGGCTGGGCGTTGACCCCGTATCCTAGCTACTAACAAAGCTTCCCCTTAGGGTATCTACTGCTTTATAAGACTGGTAAAAATTGGGGTGGTGCCCTGAGTGACTTGTATTATAAGCACTACATCATTGACTAACTGTCATTAGCGATAGCCACTATGTGGCAGACTGACCCCCCAATTGACTAGGCAACTCTCTTTGCCGCTGACACTAGGGTATGACCATACTAACATAATTCTGGCCCTGGGCGTCAAGGTACGCCAACGGTCTCTAGGCGAGCTTTACTGACCACAGGTGCCAAACTGATGGTTATATCGCTCGGTTGTGCCTTTATTATTCAACTTACTAACTCAGGACAACAAATAACCACAAACTTCTAAAGCCTAGGCATGATGCCAATACATCAATTTTACTAACAGAGTGATCAAGAGGACGGAGAGGTTTCTAGGACGCTTCTAGCGTGAGTCGCATAACATCTTCTTTTCTAAAAAGGGATACTGTCATATACTCTTAAAATGCTTTCTAGCAGCTAGCCACAACTTATGTAAACACCAACCTACTGATAGAAGCTAATCTCAACATAAATGATCCTTATATACAAAACAACTAATTGCAACATGTAGGATCGTTTTCTACACATTCTAAACATAGGTCAAATTATTATACGACGAGAATAACTTGCCGAAGGAATTAGCTAACAACATGCCTCAAATGTCAATCCTTGTTTAACTAAAGAGTTTCAATGTAATCCTGCGATTCCACTCAACTGCAGTCCTTACCCTGAATGAATAGGGCCATTTTCACTACTAAATTCGGCAAACAATGATATCTTTTGATAATAATAATAACCATAATTCAACTCTACCTAACTCAGCCGAAAACCCACAATTTCTCTAGAGTTCGGGAAGGGAGAAATGATTATCCTATTATTTCCTATATGGCCGTTTTATAATCTAATTTGGGGTAATTTTGACCTTTACTCGGCGGGGTTCCGGTACGGCAAATTTTCAGAAATAACTTAGTAGAAATGCTTCCTGAGGCCTAGAGCTTGTTACTGGGTTAATTTTCATTTGGGCCAGTTTGACGAGTGTACTTTGATGAAAATCATGTGAAATTGTCGCCCGCTCTTATTTCTATGTTGAAGATGTGTGAAATTATTCAATATAACTTAGAGGCCTATATATATAAAATTAGGCGCTGGCGAGGGGGTGCGGCATGCCATCCATCCCACGCTAGACAAGGGTGTGTGGTGCCGGCCCGTAGCGCCCGGCAAGGAGTGTGCAACGCGCTGCTCAAGGCGTCCGGGATGGTTTGCTCCACCTACAGGTTTCCGAGCCAAACTCCACCAAGGAATTTCTCAAAAATATGGTCACGAGACTGACTGTAGCTAAGAAAAATATCACAGTCTATGATGCGGAGAATGGGAAGCCATAGGCGACAGGCGGGGTGAGAGTAGCTTCACGGGTCTAAGCACTTCCTAGATTAGACAGCTTTCAGAGCCTCTTCAATGAGTGCATGGCTAGCAGACTGACACTGGTAACCTCTGTGAGGAGTTGGGGGCTCTTCGGAGCCAAGTGAGCAGTGTCATCTCGACAGCAGGCGATTCTAGCGACCCCCTACTCTTTCTTACCTCAGCATCAGGATATAGGATGAGCTTGATTTGGCAGGCGTAGGAGTTGACTAGAGATGAGGGAGGAAAAGTGAAAAATAGGGTCTCTAAGGATGTTGGAGATGAGACCCCAAAGAAAAGGAGAAAGAAGGAAAAGAAATAGTGCAAACAGGGAAGATTAGAGACCCAGTAGACTCACGACGAGCATAGGTCGAACTTTCTTGAGAGAGTGAGGGCAGCTAGCTCCACCACTGGCCATATCGAGCTTGCGAGTTTAAAGGACCCTTTTGGTGAGAAAAATTCAGCCCCAGCAATTTCAAAGGTTGCATAAGCTGACCACTACTGCGAGAGGGTGACCATTCCCCGTTGATATACCATTGAGTGCGGCGACCATCGCCAGTGCCACCACTGCAGCGGAAGTACCACCTCTGAAGGATGAAGTGAGCGCTTAGTGTATTACCTAGGTATGTTTCCTTCCTTATGTTTTATATTTTATGCTTTGGGGATGAAGCATGCTTTCCAAAAAGTGAGGGTATACTTGTTTTGGGATTTTGGATTCGTCCGAGGTTTTTTTGCCGTGTTTTTTTACCCTCGGGCATGATATCTAGTAGAACCAACATATTTAGGATGTTTTTGAATAATTAGAATGTAGCTTAGGGTTACACAAAAAAAATGCACTAGTTTTGAAGTTTTGAAAAAATTGACCCTTTTAAAAATTTTTTGATGGTCAGCTACGTACTTCTTGATTGAAAAACATGATTTCTATGTGTCTTTTTGTGTCATTTGGTATTAGGATTATTATTTATAGTTATCCATGAACCGGACAGGTAGAATGAACGCAAAACATGTACCGATTAGCGAGGCCTATACCTAGTTTAATGCATAGGATCTAAAACGTAATAAGTTTGTTATTTTGTCTCGTTTTTAGGATGGTTGGTTAGGAAAGATCATAGGCCATTTTGTTTAGTACATTTTAACCCTAAATTAACCTACCAAAATACATGCTTGATTCCCTTGATCCCAATTTTGATCCTTAAATGAACCTTTTCTTTGATTAACCGATTAACCTTAACCATTTTTATAATGAACACCTTTGGCCCTGGTCCCTTTTTGGAGATTGTGAAGCTCAACCATGGAAAATTCCTAAGTTGAGGGTGGTTAGAGTAGGGATGCATAGATCATGGAGAGGTAAAAAAGGAAAAGAAAGAAAAAAGGATTAAAAATGAGGTGTGACGTGACAAAGAAGAAAAAAAGTGTTGAAAAAGAAAAAATTGAAAAGAAGACACAAAAGAGAAAAATGAATTAAAAAGTTTAAAACACACCACACCAATACATTTGCATAAAAATGGAGAAAAGGGACGAAAAGAAACTCAAAAGAGAAAAGGGTGAAAAGCATTAGTAATAACTTGATTCTTTGCTAATAACTAGATGAAATGTGTTATTCCTATTTATCATCGTGGTTTGTGGTTACTTGATATTGTGCATATACGATTTTGTTTACGGGAAAAAGGGTCAAAAGCTATTATTAATTTATAGTTCAAAATTTTGATTGGTGTTGGCTGTAGCATCCTAGATTTATTTTCTATTTAAGCGTCGTTTTTAGTTTTTTTCTTTGCTAAATACATGCAAAAAGTCCTACGTTGAGGGTGTTGATGTGTTGTTGAGTTTACAACACTTTGGATGCTTAAAACTAAGAAAATAGCATGGAATTAGGATATTTGTCTACAAATATGAGGTGTTTTTACTTTGGTTTCAGGAGAAATAGGTGTTGGAGCAAAAATGTGCAAAAAGATGTAGAAAGTGTAGAAAATCAGCCAAGTGTTGATCTCGGTACGCGAGTTGTACCTAGATTGTATGCAGTAGTACTAAGATTTGTGTAAAATCTCGAGAGGCTAGATCAATGCAAAGATAAAGTGCAACTCTCGAAGTACGAGCCGTAACTAGAGTTATGCAATATTTCAGAGCAAATTTGCACAAGAAGTTGCTGTTATGGGTGGTGCCTCACAGTGTAGCATCTACCTCACGACCCATGCCCGGGGAGCCATGGGAAGCCGGAGTGTCATAAAAATTTGGCAGAACTCGAGATTTAACAAGCAGTCATGAGTCGTAGAAGCAAGGTACGAGGCACACCACAACATTCGTAGAAAACTTTAGAAAGATCTCAAAGTTGTTAGAGCCAAGCCACGAGATGGATTGTATGACTTGTGGGTTCATGGTACCGGTCGTACCAGCTGCCAAAACTTAGCCAATTCTATAGCATTCAAGAAATGCAGAGATGAAGGCATGACCAGTACAATCCTGTTACAGGTCGTTTGATGAGTCGTAGGACGTGTCGACGCCAAATTTGGATATTTCCCTGTTATCTTAGGAAAAAGTTTCTATTGTCTGTATAAATACCTTATATATATTTTTTAGAATGAGAACGTCAGAATACATTGCGAGAAGGTTCATAATTAATTGTTTGTGAATTATTATCAATTTTTAAAACAATATTGGAGAGCAATTCTTGGGAGCAAAACATGATTTTCTCAATTGTTCTTGATTTTGTTCATCAATATTCAAAGAAGGTTTTTCTTCCAATTATTGTTGTAAGTATTTAACTATGTGTTTGTCTCTATGAATACTAATCACAATCAAATCATTGAGCAAAAGCCTCCACAACTAGGGTTGTACGAACAAGTAGTGGATTAACGAAATAGGGTTATACAAAGTGACTCAAAACCAATGCTAAATGCTTGTATTGTATTCTCTTCACCTTTAAATGTTTCTTAACTATGCACAACGCTACGACTTACCTAAATTCCTTACTTTCTTAGACCTAAGTAGAGTTAGGAAATGAGAATTACAACAAAGCCTTAATTTTTACGATCATTTGTATGACGAGTATGATTTATGAGGAAATTTAATTCAAGAAACATATTGATAATGGTCATTTTAATTGCTCATGAGACCTGTCCCGGTAATTGAGTATATTCATCCAACAGGGACGAACCAGTTGTTTGAATTAACCCTAGTTATCAGTTCTACAAGTAAACATTGGGATTGATCACATGTATACCCAAAGTACTTATGAACCTGCCAGACAACCTAGTTATTTGCAAATCTTGAAATCAACCACAATCGCAATCTTATTTTACTATTTATTTCTATAAATCCCCAATTTGGAGATAACCTACCAATAATTTTAACTACCAGCATTTGTCACAGTTCTTACCATATTCCTTGTAGGTTCGGCCCCAACCTCTTTGTTAGTTCTTTATTGACAACATCAACTTCATACTTTTTCAGAAAGGAGTGTGAGTTTGAGTGTTATCACTTCCTGCTCTTCATGACATAGAGGAGACCCCGATTGCTCCCGACCCTTAATAGGCCCACCCTAGGACATCCCGAGTCATGCATCAGGAAAAGAGCGCCATTTGGGGGCCTTCACCTCCTCCCACATCTTCTTGCCCAAAGCGTAACACGAGGAAGCTCTTGATGACACAATCTCGTGAGAGCCAACTCCAAAAGATGGCTCAAAATCTCCCTGCTCGTCAAAATAGTGAAGAGGAGATGAAAAATGTGTTTGATAGGTTGAACAAAGCTATGCTCCCCGGTGGATATGGTTGAGGGGCTTGATCTCTTCCTCTTCGGCGAGGTGAGAGGGTTAAGGAACCGGTCACTAATGGAGGACCCGGACATGAAGTATACTTGATGTAGCCATGGCTGCCCCTATCTATAGCCCAGGGCCCCATTGATGATCTATTTTGAAGCAGTGGAGATGATGAGACAAACTTAGGCAGTGCTTCAAATTATGAGATGAATGAATTGGTTGGTTGAAAAAACCTCTAAACCTTAGAAGGAAGAGAATTGTTGAAGGTGCTACCTCCTGTTTAGGTGAGGTTAAAAGGGTAACTAAGGAGATATAAGGATGGCTCTTGATGAAATATGAAAATGTTGATCAAGAATAGATAAAGTAAGGTGATCCCAAAAGAAAATGGAGTATGCAAAAAAATGTTCACAAAAAGTGCATTAGGGAGGTTCTAGTCACTAGAACTAAAAAAAATCATTCTACTGTACCCCTAGCCCTCATTATGACCTACAAGTCCTGAGTGATTTTAAATTCTTAGAAACTCTAAAATGAAGCGAGAGTTACGCAGAAGAACAAGCCTATGAGTCAAGTTGTGTGGATAAGAATTTATCTTTATAATCCCTATGTGTGAAATGTTAAAAAATTAAATGGGATTCTCTCTTGATGTAGTAGAATCACTTTCTTGGGGAACATGCTTGAGTGTGTTAAGCGATGTGATTGAGACAAGAATGCGAGAGTGAGCTTTAATGCAAACTTTGAATTTAAATTTTCAATGACTTAAGGTGCTATATAAGCTTGTTGTAATCAACCATGCCCCTTGTTTTGAATGAAAGAAGCACTTCTGAATCATGCCAATTGTTTGTGTTACCTCTTGAGGCATTTACATAAATTGTTGAGTCTTATCTTTTTCATTGAGTCGGTGAGAAATTTTGGAGTTGTCTTAGTCCTAGCGGTCCCTTATTGCAAAGACTAATACAGTGTAGAACATGTATTTCATTATTCAGCTATAAAAATCCTTGCTTGAGGACAAGCAATGGTTCAAGTTTGGGGCTTGATGAGTTGGTAATTTATCAACTAATTTGGCTTTGTAAACATGAGCTTTTTCTTGTGTTTTCAAGTCAATTAGGAAGGTTTTAAGCCATTTTTATTGAATGTTTGCAGAGATTTGATTTAAAGAGACAAAGAAAAGAACTTGAACAAAAGGCATGGTTTGGGCTGAAAGAGAAGGACCTGTGTTTCATAGGTATACCCACTTGAAATATGGCCAAAAGTAGAAGGAACTGCTGGGAAGTCGATGGCACGCCTGCGAAGAATGCAGGTCAGCACTGCCGAAATGCAGGTGCCACTGCCGGATCAAACCTGGACTTAATAAACACAACTGCAGGCAAACGACGCCACACGGATGGGCACTGGTAAAACACTGGTGTCTACGCAAGTGAGACCCCGTCATCAAAGGGTAATATCACTTAGCATAGGAAAGAGGAGCAGCAACCTTAACCCTATTTTGTACATTCCGTGAAAAGTACACAAAATTCCATTCCATTAGAGGATTGAATTATTTTTGAATTTGTAGAGAGAGAAAAAGATAGAGAGCTTTTCTTCATCTTCTTCTTCTTCCTAAAATGTAAAACCTCCATTGAAGGCAATTTTGAGCTTTGTTTACTCTTGATGATGAATTTTATGGTTTATTTATTAATATAATCTTGTATTTTTTTATCTATGAGTGGCTAAATATTTTCCAGGGTGTTATTATGATAGGAGCCTAATTCAAATGGATGTTGCTAGATTGATCTTATAATTACTCATTTAGTATAAATCCATTATTTTCTGTAGGTTATACTTGATATATCTACAATTGTTAGTGTAGATAGTCCTTACTTACTTTATTGCTGCAAGGAACAGAAGAATAGAGTATAAGTGAGAAAATAATGGTGGGTATTTGGGTGTTGAGTGTGCAAGATTGGGCTAGAGATAACCAATACCCACCTTCTTACACCCATTAGAGAATTGAGGTTAGAAATAGATCAAATCTGACTGCCATTATTTTAAAAACCGATTTGGTGGTACCTCTCCGAGATCCCGTAACAACCGACTCACAAAGACTCTAAACTCAACATTCTCCCTTAAGAAAGTAGTCTCTCAATCTATTATTGAGAAAATGCCACCCGATTCAACAATAAAAGAAAGAAAAGAAAATTACCTCATGAGGCGGTGGAATAAAGAGAACTCTTAGAGCTTATTGCTAACTACTATGAACAAGAGGCAATCATTAAGACATGAAACTCATCAATATTTTGGCAATTCAGAATGGACCCATCAATGGCACTAACAAGTCAGCAAGCAACATTTCTTTTAACAAAATCCCGGCAAATTACATTCAACAAACTTAAAAAAATTAAAACTAAAAACACCCAAAGCCTAAGAGATTTAGCTCGACAAGGGAAACATAAAGACCAAAGACAAGACCAAGAGCATGACAAGAAGGGATACAGAACTCACCACCAACTATGAATCTACATTTTCTCAATGTATACATAAAGAACAAAGGATGGAAGGAATTCCCTAATGTGGCTGCACGTGCTCATTATCATTGGCCTCTTCATCCTCATCAAGGCCGATCGCGCCCAAGATTTTCTCATCCTCCCATCCAAGCCCTCAAATAGATCATCAATAGGGCCTTGGGCTATAGATGGGAGGGTAGCCATGGCTGCACCCCCATGTCTGGGTCCTCCCGTGGTGCCCGGTTCTCAACTCTCTCCCTCATCTCATAGAGAAGAAACTTACTCCCTCCAACCACATACATTCTGGGAGCATAGCTTGTTCAAGCTATCAAACACATTCTTCATCTCCATCTTCACTATTCTGACGACAAGATCACTTGGAATTTTGGGCAACTATTGGTGTTGGCTCTCATGGTGTGTTATGTCAGCTGGCTTTGTGTTTTACTTGAGCGAGAGGATGTGGGAGGAGGTGAAGGCCCCCTAAATGGTGCTTTTCCGGATGCATGATTAAAATGCCATTACTGAACATAGGCCCGGATCTAAGATACGAAACCTAGAGACCATAAATGGCTCCAAGTCGACCTATGGCATGAATATGAAAATAAAGCTTAACATACATAAAGAGGCGAAAATATGAATTCTAAATTAGAGGAAGTCTAAATACTAGTACATTTAAACAATGAAAATTCTCAAACACTAAATCTGAAGCTAGAAATATAAACTATGTCTGAGAAATATGCTTACTGACGAGCTAATGGGACAACACCCCAACTAGCTGACTAGAAATCTAAAACTGAAATAGTTATAACTCAACCTTCTAAAGTTGCTCGAAGGACGAGGACTCATGA
The DNA here is from genome assembly GCA_018107945.1 of Datura stramonium. Taxonomy (NCBI): domain Eukaryota; kingdom Viridiplantae; phylum Streptophyta; class Magnoliopsida; order Solanales; family Solanaceae; genus Datura; species Datura stramonium. The sequence goes on from JACEIK010006120.1 coordinate 48,691, forward strand.
AAAAACTGTCCAGACTAAACTCTGAAATCTGGCTAGCGGTGAGACTGAATTTTAACGTTTAGCCTATATGATTATATATAACATATTAAGTATGCGGTCAGTACTTGGAATGTACTAAGTATGTAAGGTAAGTAAAGCAGGGCTAAGTAGTATAATCTAAAAATATGCATAACATAAATCATATCATTATAAGATTAAGGAAGTAAGGATTATATCAAATATGCGAAAACATGGATAAACATAACTGAATCTCATAGATGAAACGAATGACCCAAAGTTGAAATTGATGATCATAAGAAAAACGGATAAACCCAAACATTGGGTAAACCTATTAAAAATATGAACATGCATAATTGAAATTATGAGGAATAATGGAAAACTTATCATGAAACTAACATAATCACAGACAAGTTGACAATCAACTAATACACTCAGTAGGAAGCGCCATCAAGGCGCATTCCGGGCAATGGCGCTACCATGATATTGATATCAAGTTGAAATCTAAGGGTGCTACCATGATATTGATATAAAGTTGAAAGCCCCTTGGGGGTAGGGTAAACTCACAAAGGAGGTCCCAATAAATTTGAATAGACCTACGTTGGCACATAGTTCTGAGCCACAGGGTTTACTTGAACTCCTAGTCTATTCGATGCTAGCCACTACTCCAAACACATGAATATGCTCTCCATCATTTTCAACGAAGCTGAACCGTCGTTTTTCAACAAAGTTGATCATGAAATTACATACATAGTATAAAATATAAATGTGAGGAGCCTTGGCTCAAAACATACCACAAGCTAAAAGTGGGAGTCTAGACTCCAAAACCATGTGGTAAGCTAACATCATAAAATTAAATTAAATCATGAAAACATACTTAGATCATGTGGAGGCTTGCCCAAACTTGCTTCTCTTGACATAAACTTGATAATAAAAAATCATGAATCCATACATGGTAATTCATAAACATTCTTTCGTGCTAAACATCTCATCATGCTTGAAATCATAGATCATAATCTTAACTTTTCACAAAAACTTGCGTAATTGGGCATAATATTGGCAAAACTAGAAATCATGAATTTCAATTCAAAATAAGTATAAAACATACTTACATAAATCGTAAATATCATTTAAAACATGGAGGGAATCGGCCCAGAATTAATCATAAGAATTTCATAGAATTGGGTTAAGACCAAATAGAATCATACGCTTGAATTCATGAACCTGAGAGGTGCATGAGTGAAGGGAAACTCACATTAATTACCCTACATGCGTGGTTAATATGATTTTACACCCTTCCTTGAAAGCCAAAGAGATTTGGGGAAGAACTAGGAGAATTCTCAAGCTTAATCTTCAATAGAACCCTCTAATCTTGCATGGGAGAGAATGACTTAGGATAGGCTAAGCACTCTTAAAACTCTCCTAGAAGAGCTTAAAATGATGTAGTTTAGGACTTAGGATCTTAGGATTTATGAAAACACCTTTACTAAAATCATTGGAAATTAGACTCTGCCAGTCCTTACAGGGACATCACAGTCTTGAGGTGAGGGATGATTCGTGAGTGTCCATTCGTGACGTCTACTAGATAAAAAATGTCAAATTCCTCTATCTGACCGAGACCAACCTCTCGGGCAGAGTGAATTCACGACTCGTGGCATCCACCCGTGGTCACCCCCCTGACCACAACTGCTAACCTACCATCCTCTACCTCACGAGTCACTCCACGACTCGTGGAGTAACCACACCGTTCTTGGACCCGGTAGTCCTATGACTTGGTGCAACATTTCCTATTTTCCCGGCTTTTACCCTCGGGTCTAATCGTAGGGACTTTCGGCATTTTACACGATGTCTTGGGTGCCCACATGTTAAGGTCGGGAGTGATGGGGGTCTTCTCTATGTCATGAGAAGTGGAATCCTCAGGAGTCTTCCCTGCTTGCATCTTCCTTTCTCTTTTGATCTTGGTTGCATCAGTATCCCTCACTGCTTTTAACATTAATGACACCGGTGGCATAGGCGGGGATTCATCCAGGAATAATGGTACCCCCTCTTTAAATGCATGTTTGAGTTATGAGAATAACATATGTCATTGAAGTTCTTTGCAAATCTGTACTTACACACTTCATTCATATTTTCCCCAAGTTAATGGGCACTCCTATTATTATGCGGGCAATGAGCATGGACGTCTCGAGGTTCACCCTTTGATAATTTTTGAGGGCATAATTCAGTTGCAAGAAACTCCAACCAACTTAGCCTCAAACTTTGGGTCATGCCTTGGGAATTTCCCCACCATAAGTCCATAAGGGCTAACCCCATGGCGATGATGGGGAGCTATTCAAGTGAACTTGTGTTATTTATGGTGGCCACTTTGCTGCATACTCCATTCCTGAATCAATTCTCCTCCCAAAATGATTGTATTTCTATCTGCCAGGAGTGATATCTACCTCCACACCTAGAACCCTGATTGAGTGGGTAGAGATATTAACGTTGCCCTTGTGCTGCATTTCTCTTATCGTTCCTAGTAGGATGCATAGAATTTTTTTGCACAAGGTTAGTGTGGTGATCCGGTAGAGGCGCAGAAAACATATTGCCATTGTTTGTTGTTGAACTGTGCATTGATGTTTGGAAATGATTCCCCAGCGCCATTAGGTCAAAGAATTTCTTTGTGGTGATTGGCCTCCTTCATAGATGACATATTGCCTTCATGTCGGGCACATAGTAGACAATAACCTCTATAAATTGGTGGGGCTAGGGTTTATTTGGCTTTCCTGTTTCCTTCTCTTGGATTATGGAGGTGCATTTGCCTTGTCCTCATGCCTAGTTGAAGTCATGATGTTACCCAAAAGAAATGTTGGGGAGCTGCATGCACTATTTTTGTGTTTTTGATAATATGAAAGTAAAAGGCAACTAAACAGATAAATAAAAAATCCAAGAATTAGTGGCTTACAAGTTAGGCTGAAATCAAAAAATGTGGTGACATTTTTAACTTACAACTGCGAAACATGAAGGCATGGAGAGACCTGCGAAGTCTGAGTAAGCCACGGCAGCGGAACAGCATTTGCTGGGAAAGAAAGAGTTGTCTGACTGCGACGGGCCTCTGATGCCAGCTCCATGTGCAGATGAAACACAGGTGTTGGGCAGTGGCCTGAAGCCTTGAACCCAAACCCAGCGCCTCAACCTGTGTTTTGAAGCATTTGTTGTGTGAATCACAGGATTTAAACTCCATTGGCAGTCGTCACCCCAAACCAGGTTAAAATACCTCAAGTTCATGCCTTACTCAACTTGCACATTATGATTTACCCAATCAAACAACATAAATAAAAATGAGGATGTATTGCCCCGCGAAGATCAACCTTTCTATCATCGAGCAAATGGTGCATTTCCAAGCAAAGGGGTTACTCAAATTCCACCAAACTTATAATCAAACACCAACTGTAGTATTTCTACAAGGTGAGTACCCACACCAACATTATTCGAAGTTATCCACTTCCCTCAACATACCCACACTATTAAGATTAATTCTACAAGGAAGAGAGCACAATCTGGGAAATGGGGAACATGGTATAGAAAATTTTAAATCTAGCATCATGAGTTTGGGACTATCATTCTCAAACAACAAGCAAAAATAAGATCCAGGAACACACATACCAATTCCAAAGCGATAAAAGCAACTGAATTGAACTCAGTGTCTTGAAAACAATGGCAAATCCCAGAAGAGCAGAATGTCTTTTTCTTAGTAGAGTTTAGTGAGAGATGGTGAAATAAGAGAATGTTAAAATTAGAGTTTTATAGGAGGAAGGGAGTGAGATTGATTTGTGGGTTGAGAAGGTGAGTTTAATGGGAGTTAATAGGGTGAAATTGGAAAGGTATAATGGTTGGTACATAGGTTATGGGGAAGGTGGAGAAGAAGGTTTGGGGATTTAAAAAGCGATTTGACCGGTTTGAGAGAATCATGGGTCGGGTCGATCCAACATTTCATGTTGCTTGTACACTTGCGTTGGACCTACGACTATCGGTGGTTACCGGTGTTTTTCAGTTCAAGCATAGGTGACCACTGCTCGTGCCCAGCTCACTACTTGCGGGTTGTGTTTGACCGGCGTTTGGTAGGTTGTTTGTGTTTTACCAATGATTCGCAGTTCACCCTTAAACTTCCAGGTTCACTGGATTAAACCTGTGCCATCGGATCTCCTCTTTTTCTTTAGGCATTCTTGACTCCTCTCATGCTTGGGCGACTCGCTTGCTTGAGCATCTGCATTTCGCAGGTCTCGCACGGTGCTTTCATTTTCCTTTCACTTGGTTCCTCATCCAATCCCCAGCCTAAAAAACAAAAACAACAAAAACACCAAAACATCAAATATAAAAATACTTGTGCAAAAAGTGCCTTATTTAACATCGTGGAGCGTTGGATACCTCCTCAATCATCAATTTTCGGAGGGTCATCATCAGAATAAACTTCATCCTCACCATTTTTATCTTGGTCTCCTATTCCATTGAGGACCACTATCCTCGCATTCATCTGGGGTTATTTGGGTTGACCATCTTAAAGTACTTCCTCACCTCCCACTATAAATTTTAGCTCTCAGGCTCCACATCCTAATGCTCTACACCTTGGCTGGGAAATGGTCGCCCCCAGAAGATGATAGGAACCTCGACATCATCTCGCAATCGGACCACGGTGAAGTCAAATTTGGAAGGATAAATTTGTCCACCCGAACCAAGACATCTTATAACACCCCCACCTTGAGTCTCTTTGAGTTAGTCTACCATTAAAAGAAGTCTCATTAAAGTGGGCATGGGATTCCCCAACCCCAACTTCTTGCAGAAAATGATAAAGGCATCAAAATACTTGCCCGAGGTCACATAAGGCCTCTTTAGAAATGCACGGACAATGGTGCAGGAATAGTAAAAGTTCCGGGGCCTTCTCTTTTGGGAGCAAGATTGCTCACCATCGTTGCACTACAATGGAGTGTTACTTCCCTTACACCAGCATCAACAACCATCTATTTTCTTCAACAGTTCATTCGCAGACTTTGGAATATCGACATTTGGAGCAATGTATCAGCAGTATGTTTATGGAAGACTTGCTAAACATCTCGATGAATTTCTTGAATTGGTTTTCCTCTTTCATTTCTCTAGCTTCTTAGCGAGGTAGGCGGCAGGATTCTAGGCTCCTAGCCATGTGCATTTGAGGCCTCATTTCCTTTTTTCTCATCATCAATATCCTTTGGGCGCAATACCCCCTCCTTCTTCAGCAAGAACTTCTTCATCCTCAATAGAATCTGAATTGCTTTTGTCACTGTGTATCTTCCACTTCATCAATTGTGCTTTGATCACCAACTTTGTTTGGTCTTCACACAGCTCATTAGCCAAGATTTTTCCACTCCTAATAACAATTTCCATGCAATGACCATCCTTCTTCGTATTTGGTATGGTGTCTTTAGGAAGTGTGCCCTTCATTCAATGATTCCTTTGGGATGACAAGTGATTCATTTGAGCCTCCATTTCTTAATGGTTGTTGAATGAGAGCTCATAGTCTGGGCAAGGTTAGACACCTCCTCTTTTAACTCATTGACCCCATTGTTTGTGTACTCAACCTTTTTGAACACTCATGCTAGCATTTCTTTAATCTTTGAATTCCCCATCACTTACCTGGGTTGCATTTGGTGTGGTTGAACCTTTGGAGGAGGCACGTATCGGTTCGAACTTCGATGGTATCGCTTCCCATAATGGTTTGGTTCACATTCCCCATCTTTCATTTCAATCAACCCATGCATGGTTATCGCAGTTTCTCCAATCTTGATTCTCTTCCCATGGATGCCAAGGGCCTTGGTTTGTACCCTTGATATCTAGGGAAAGAACCCCCATTTTACCCGGCATGAATTGACACTCTTTCTCATACCTTAGCAGTGAAACTTCCACCCTCATATTTCATGGGACCTTGAGTCCCCATAGCATTGACATTCTGCGGGACCCGATTCCCCACTGGTGTTCTTTGTCATCAATTCTAGATGGGTCATCATCTTTACTAAGGTCTCATCTCTCTCTTTAGCATCTCTTTTCCTTATTTTCCTCAAATGCAAGGCTTGAACTAGTACCACTTAAAAACTTCATTGTCCCTAGTGTGTATTCTTGATTTGTTTTGGTCATCGTATCCTAAAGAGCCTTATCTATCCTATAAGGTTTGTCCATTAGAATCCCCATTCTAAATTATTGTATGACATTAGCAATGGAATCCGGGGATCGATAAAAACTCTGAAGTAGCACTCCATCCTGATAGCCCATGTGGTTTGGACATAAGGTCACTTTCTTCTTAAATAGTCACGCTTCATGTAAGAGTTCACTCAGAATTTTATTAAAGTTTGTAATGTCATCTCTCAATTTATAAGCATCCATGATTGAGGTAAAGAACCTTATCTAGGAAAGCTTCTATCAACTATTTCCACCCAGTAATACACCCCCGAGGAATCTCCTCTAGCCATGGTAGCTTCTCTCGATAAGGAAAATGGGAAGGAAGACCTAGTCTAAATAGACTCTTGGCTAATATTGGTAATGTTGAAAGGCTGGCATATCTCAAGGAAATTCTAAAGATGTCGATTAGCATCCTCACTTAGTTGTCCTTCAAAGATTCCTTTCATTTGTAGAAGGTGCAACATCGTGCTGGTCATATGAAACACCGCATTCCCCACCATGGCTAGTAGGCCAATGGCTCCCGCTACGTCGGGCATCGTTGCATCATAATTCTCGTAGTACATGTGGCCATCCATAGAACCCTCTTGAGAGTATTGGCTCATATCAGTTAACCTAAAGAGACATAAAAAACAACAACAAATCTAAAAACAAGACACAAAATTCTTAATCAATTCAAATCAACAACAACTAGGGGCTCTCTAATCCTATTCCCTGGCAACAACACCAAAAATGATGACGTCCAAATCCACTCCTCATGAAGAGAAGGTGTAAATGGTCATCACAATAATTACCTTTCGTTAGTGGGGGTCAAATCAATAGGGAAGAGTAATTGATGGCATAAAAGTTGTCTATCAAATTAACTAAATTGCATCATTACATTAAGAATAGAAAAGTAAATGTTTGGGGAAAGTAGGATCACAACTGGAATTCAACTTAATAACCAATCAACAAGGCAACCAACATTGGATTAACAATGAAAGCTAATAACTAAGGGTGTGGTATTGATGATGGGGCATTAGTAGGATTGGGACTAACGAGGCAATTCAAAGCATTACTTACAAGCATGAATAGTTGTGGACAAGGTGATACTCTATGTTTCTCAACCACTTAAGCATCTTTTGCCTTAGGTTTTCTCAAACCCCAAGGTCCCATACGATCAACCATTACGACTTGGGTCATATTTGAGCTATCTCTAGCCTCAACAGCTCTTCAATGGGTAAGAAAGTGGGTTTATTCTCTCAAGCCCAACCCCAATATCAAAACCCAAATACCCATTATTGTTTTCTCACCTATATTCTACTCTCCTTTTCCAAGCAACTATAGAATTAGGAAACACAACTCATATTTGTAACTATGGATAATTCTTTTTTTATAATTTAAAAGAAAATAATAATTTATGCTAAATAAGTAAGTCTAAGATTAAACTAGCACACCTAATCCAATTTAGCCCCTATCATGCATACACCCCTAGCAAGATGTTTAGTTACTCATAGATAAAGAACACGAGATTATATTAAGAAATAAATCCATATTATTCATCATCAAGAGTAAATTTCAAGATTAAGGTTGATCTTCAGTGGAGGTTTTTACCATAAGGAGGAAGAAGAAGATGAAGAAAAGCTCTCCTAACTTTTCTCTCTCCAAAATTCTAACACAATTCACTACTCTAATGGAATGGAATTCCAGGTAGTTACTCGGAATATATATAAATAGGTTAAAGCTAATCCTCTTTTCCTATCTTTGGATGATTTTACTCCTTTGATGACAGCCTCACTTGTAAACACCGGTGTTTCATCGATGCCCATACGTAGGGCATCGTTTGAATCACAGTTGTGGGTCAATAAGTCTAGGTGTGATCCGGCATTGGCACCTGCATTTCATCAGTGCTGACATGCGTTCGGAGGTGTGCCATTGACTTCCCAGGTTCCTTCACGTCGACAGTGTTTTGCAGGTGTCAACTGCGAAACACAGATCCTCCTCTTTCAGCGCAAACATGCTTTATGTTAAAGTTCATTGCTTTGTCTATTTAAATCTAATAACTACAAAAATTTAACAAAAAGGGAATAAAACTTTCCAAATTGACTTGAAAACCAAGTAAAAGCTCATGTTTGAAAGACTAATGAGTTGGTAAATTACCAACTCATTAGGGTCATTTCATCAAAGTTGGCCTGTCATGACTCATGCCACGAATCGTAGGTCATGCCTAATTGTCACGCCCCACCTTGGGGGTGTGACTGACACTGGTGCCCTAGAAGGACCTGGACTACTAAGCTGGTGTGCCTAAGCATCGGGTGCTGGCTATCTCTATCTTAGATTCACGGAAACAATGGGCTATATAGCAGTGTAAATACAGCCTCCGGCCGACTGGGCCTGGCCTTTTGTAAATGCAATAACAGCTAACCAGAGACATACATATAATGGGGAACCTATGCTGGCCGACAAGGCCACCATCCTATCTAGTCATCCTAAAACTCAACATAAAAGAATGCTGTACAACTACGTGTCGACAAGGTCACCACTACTATCAGACTTTGGCCCCACGGCCAACATGATCAATAAAGCTAAACAACTAGAACACAACGCACGGCCTCACACGACCAGCTCAACTGACCAGAGGGAGATAAATATATACAATGCGCAGCCTCTATAAGTACGTAAAGAAATGATAGGACGGGGCCCCGACCTACCCATACTGTACAATAAAAGAAAAGAGCTAGACCTGTGAATATCAGGCTCCGGATTGACAGGAGCTGATGAAGCTCTATAGCTGGCTGGAATCACGAGGGGATCGCCTCCTCGTCCCACTTCCAAAGTACACTGCGAGGCAAGTAATGCGGCGCCCCAATGAGTCGTCAGTACCACTGGTACTGAGTATGCAAAGCAACTGAATACAACTGAATACAATAACATAACTAGCAATTCTGAATGGTAGGAGATAGCGAATGCAGAAGCCCAGGTGAGCCCCAGATGAGACACTACGTGCGTAGTAGGGCGGGGAGCGTCACAGCCATGAAGCGCGGCGGCCTACTATCTATTAACTAGTATATAGCACGCCGTGATATACATATAGCAAGTAGAGCCAATACCAGCCCCATAAGTCGATGGCGCCAAGAAATCAAGCAATCTATATACCCCTACCGGGTCAAACCATCCAAAAATAAGTCACTCCACTCATCTACTAACTACGAGCACCTCTGCCCAGCTGGCTCTCAAACGGGCCATAGCCTCTAATAGAAATAACCGTGTACGAAAGTCAGGAGGACTCGCATGCTAATATCTGTAAGCTATGCTTGAATCTACTGCTCCTGGCGCTAGCGCACAATAGGGCTTTCGGTATAATAATGCTGATCAGTCTGATGTAGGGAAAAGCTTCATCCCATCTTCGTCCAAACTGGGGACAGCATGCCCTCCTTGGAGTGGCGCTAAACCCACCCGCTCCGGAGTGGGCGACCCGTTACCAACCCGGGGGCGGCGAGGATGCTCAAAGGGTGCCCACTGCGACACAGCCAAGTTTCAACAAACAATAAGCACATAAATAGCAAGCATGTTTCAACTGAAAATACTATCTGACTTCTGATTTCTTATTCTGATCTCTTTCTGTGTTTATCGAGTTCTCATATTGTTTTTATGAATGCGCTGATCTGTATCTAGCTGCATGGCTAATGCAGCAGCCAAGATATCATATCTTTGTATGGCTAATCTGTAGCCAAGATACTATCTGACTGTATGGCTAATCTGTAGCCAAGTTACTATCGGCGTATGGCTAATGCGTAACCCAAGTTACTATACATTAGATTCCTTTACTAACTTAATGATACGATTATAAATGTATTATTCTAACAACATGCTTGCTTTATGCATACTGGCTATACTGAGTCTGGAATGCTAACTCGCCATTTGGCGCTGCTTTACTATCTTTCGGACTGAGTACGATATAACAACGCAAACCAGATTTACTGAACTTACTCAATACTCAATGTTAACCGGGGAACTCAATTACGGAGTTTAGTTTGATATACAAGGCTAAAGTTACTAACTTGCTGAAGAAACTGGCTTTACATACCTTAATCTCGGGTTATCCGACTAACGGATAAAAGCTCGGTCAGTACTCCAGCTAATTCTCCCAACTGCATTCATATACGTCAATTAATACTAAATACACATCAATATTCGAAAGAAAACGTCACTTTCGATATATTTGATAGCCCAAACTTAGGCTTATCAAAAAGCGGTCAAAAACTTGCTATTTCTCGAAGTCCGGAAGGGAGGATATTCACTTTAAGGCTAGGAGCACGTTGACACTAATTTGGAGCAATTCCCATACCTTAGCTCGGTAGCTCGGTTTGTGAAAGCGAATTGTAAACTAAATCCGTAGGAATGCTCCTGCTGCTAAATACCTCGGTATCTGAGGTTAATTTGGATTTGGACTACGTTTGATGGCATAATCGAGCGATAATTTATAAGAACTCTCGTACCCTCTGTTTTCGCTCTTTATTGAAATTTCTTATTAATGAATGAATATGCGAAGTTGGAGGCTTTATATAGTTGGGCCTGGACAGGCCCAGCGTGTCACGGGACCCCAGCGCGGAGGCCGCATCTGTGACAGCTGCCATCACGGAGGCTCCTGCCCCCAGCTCCTTCCGTGATGGTTCGGCGAGGATTTCTCGTTCGATCTTTTTCCGGGCCTTTTTCTAGCATGTATGGCTTTCAAATATGCTTAACCAACATGCGAAAATAGAGGCCATATATTTGTCGAAAATCTTACGGGGGTGTAACATTCTACCTTGCCAGAACATTCTCGTCCTTGAATGTAAACTTTTTCTAGGACTTCTCAACTAACTCAACTTGTTTCTAGAAGAATTTGATGAGTTTTGACCTTTAATATGGACTATCCAAAACCTGAAATACAGAAAAGTCCAATACAGATTCTCCACCATGCGCCTAGTATTCATATGATAGCTAAAGTGATCTTTTCATTTAACATACTCAAACTATAAGATACTGCATAGAGTAATAATACTAGCATATATGTCGCGACTAGGCTTGGAACAAGTGAGGATAACTTGTTTTCATATCTTCCTCCTCCCAAGTGTCTCTTCATAGTTTACGGTATGCCATAGTACTTTGACAGACGCAATATCTTTGGTTCTCCAATCTACGGATCTGTCTCTAGAATAGCTACTGGGACCTCTTGTGTAGGCCAGCTCTTCGCCAACACAGATATCTGGACTGGGACACACTCTGGGCAGGTCTCCTTTGCATTTCCTTAGCATAGATACATGAAAGACCGGATGGAATGGTTAACTACGGAGAGCAAGTTCAACTCATATGCCACTCGGCCTATCTTTCGACAGATCTGATAAGGCCCAACAAACCTTGAGTGAGCTTACCTTTCTTGTCGAGATCTCATCACTCCTTTCGTAGGAGATACTTTTAGAAATACCCGAGTCATTCACACACATCAAACTCCAGGTCTCTGCGCCGCACATCACATATAGTTTACACAGCGGCTCACTGTGCAGTCATTAGGCGTTCTACGTCGCTTCACCTTTTCCTCTGACCGTTGAATAATACGGCCCAATCAATGCTGATTCTCCCACTTCAAACCAGCCAAGCGCGATTTGCATTTAAACTAGTATAATGCCTCGAAGGGCGCCATCTGGATAGCTGGTGATAGCTATTGTATAAGAAAAGAGCAATTAATGGCAAATGCTCATCCCGGCTACCACCAAAATCTAGTACCGCCATGAGCATGTCTCAGACGTCTAAATAGTGCGTTCCACCTGTGCATTTAATCGAGGGTGGAATCGTACTCCGGAGTGTCTGCGTTCCCAGGACCTCTCTGAAACGACCAAAATCTAGCCGTAAACTGCGCTCCTCTATTAGAGATAATAGATCATGGCCTCCGTGTAATCGGCTATTTCTACGATATACAACTACAAACCTCAATCTTCGGCGAAAAGTAGTTTTGTTGTGGAAATGAGCCAGTTTAGTCAACTTCTGTCTACTATCACCCATTAGAATCATGTCTATGTCTAGTACGAGCTAATCCTGCCACAAAATCCATATTCACTACTTCCCATTTCGAGAGAGGCATAGCTATGTTTTGAGTTAACACTTTGGTTTTGATGTTACTTGCTTTCACATTGGCGAGTTAGGACCTTTGGGCTACAAATTCGGCAATTCTCTTTTCATGCCTGACCACCAGTAGTTTTCTTTGATATCATGGTACATTTTCGCCGCGCCGGGGTGGAGAGAATAGCGGGCGTAATGTACCTCGTTCACCAATCTCTTTGGCGGAGCCACTGGGAAACATGGAACCTGAGGAGGCGGCCTTTACAACGCAACCTCCATCCTGCTGTTATACGGAAAATCTAGCGCATTCCCCTGCGGAATACTGTCCTTAAGCTGGATCAGGTCAGGATCCTCATATTGCCATTCCTTTACTTCCACAACTAATGATGACACGGTGTTACGAATTACCGCTTTATTATCCTCATTTTTACGCTACACTATTAGCTAAGCTAGCTAGCGATCAGCCTCTCCTGACCAACTCCCGCTGCTCGGGTTGCAAATACGCCAAACTTCCCATGGACTTACGGCTGAGAGCATCTGCTACAACGATTGGCTTTTCGGATGATACATAATATCCGTCATAATCTTTTAACAACTCCAACTAGTGGCTGTTTATCATGATTCAACTCCTGCGGGTGAAGATATCTTTTGTGGCTCTTATGATCTGTGAAAATATCCACATGAACTCCATACAAGTAATGTCTCTATATCTTTAGGCCGTGGATCCTGCCGCTAACTCCAAAGATCGCCAGTTAGGGTAATTCTTTTCGTGTTTCCTCGGTTGCGAGGCATACGCAATCACCTTACCATCTTGCATCAACACACAGCAACCAGACGCTTGATGCGTCGCAATACACTGAATAACCTTACATTGCCTTCCGCAATGCTAACACTGGGGTGGAGGTTAATCTATCTTTCAATTCCTGGAAGCTTTGCTCACATGCCCTTTGTCCACTTTGAAACTTTCTTTCTGCGTCAATTTGGTTAAAGGTGCCGCTATAGTAAGAGAACCCTTCAACAAATCTCTGTAATAACCGCCTAACCTTTGAAAACTGCGGACTTCAGTCGAATTGTGGTAGGCCTAGGCCATGTTTTGACTGCTTCTATTTTTATGCGTGTCAGCTTTGTATACCGACATCCGACACAATATGTCCCAAGAAGGCCTCTTTGAGTTAAGCGGAATTCACACTTGGAGAACTTAGCTATAACTGGTGGTCACACGAGAATGCAGACCTTTGTCCATAAATGAGCCTGGTGATCTACTTCAGGCGAGAATACACCCAGAATATCATCAATAAACACTATCACGAACAAGTCCAGGTATGAGTGCGAAATACTATTCATCAGGTCCACTAAATATTTCTGGGGCATTCGTCAACCCAAAGGACACTTAACTAGAAATTCAAAGTGTCCATATCGGGTCTGAACGCCGTTTTGGGAATGTCTCTTTCACGAACTTGAACTTTGGTGATATCCAGATGCAAAGTCAATCTTCGAAGTATCGGCCCCTTGTAACTAATCAAACAAATCATCTATTCTTGGAATCGGATACTTATTCTTTACTGTAACTTTATTCAACTGCCGATAATCTATACACATACGGAGCGAGCCATCTTTCTTTCTCACGCGAATAGAGGCGGCGCACCCACGGTGAAGTACTCGGCCTGATGAAACCCTTATCTAGCAAATCTTTCACCTGCTCCTTTAACTCTCTGAGTTCTGCAGGAGCCATACGATAGGGAGGAATTGATATGGGCTGAGCGCCTGGTAACAAGTCGATAGCAAAATCTATTTCCCTTTCAAAAGGGAATACCGGGTAACTTATCTGGAAACACATCGGGAATTCGTTCACCACCGGAACAGAGCTGGGTGTGGGAACTATGCCCGAACATCCTGAAGCCCTGACTAGGTGGTAAATACATACCTTAGTTATCAGATTTCCTCGCAGAAGGTAGGAAATAAACTGCAGCACAGCGTAGTGTGCTGCCTTTCCACTCTCGCATGCCTCCTGGAAAGTGGGAGAATCGAGACTGTCTTGGTCAACATTCTACATTGGCATAGCGCGGCACTAGCAATCCATACCCATTATGGCGTCGAAATCAATCATTTCTAGCTCTACCCAGATCTATTGTGGTCTGGCGATCAGCAACCTCCTACGTACACCCTCGATAAATTCTGCCTAGCTACAATAGAGTCACCGACCAGTGTGGATGTTGAAAAGGAAATTTCTTGTAATAACTCTGGTGCGACATTAAACTTTCATTACCACAAATGGGGTAATATATGACAGTGGATCCTGGATCAATCGGTACATAAACAGGGGCATGAACAGATAGTCATCATCTGTTACTACATGCTGGATGCATAAGGTCCTATCTCCTGTTAGTGCATAAGTACGGCTTGAGCCCCGTACACAGGCTGGAGGCTCCTAATCTACCTCGGCCTCGCCTGCTGGGCTAGGGCCTACTCCCTGTCGAGGCTGCTGGAGCTCGTGGCCTGCGGATCCCACATTTGACTATCTCTCTGTTCTCTTGCCCCTTAGCTGGACAATCTCTCATGGTAGATACCCCTCCTGCCCGCAAATAAAACACCACTGAGAAGCCATATCTACAAGCAGTTGTGAGGTCGGTTGCAATTAGGGCCGGGATGGGGAGTGTAAGTCTGCTCTACTCTCCCTTCTCTCTTTGCGGGGAGTCTACTGATTCGAGAACTGCACGACTCATTGCCCTCGACGAGCAAATCTACCTCGGTGCTGGTGGTGGAGGTGCAGGGTCTGGGGGTCACGCCTACGACAATCGGGGCCTGGGTCCTTTCTGAACCTCCTCTGCATTTCATCTAATCTGTCTCTGCGGCGCTGTTCCTGATTTGTCTGTCGCCATGTTGCATGTCTAAGGCCCTCGATGGTGGGGCGAGAGGCACATGCTCGGGCAATATCCATATTTCTCGTAACGTAGCCGTCATGCATGCCTCAATGTATTATGGGTTCAGACCCATAATAAACCTGAGAAGAACTCTGGACGGCTAGTGTCCACAAAGGCTGGAGCATAGCGGGCTAAGGAGTCAAACTGTAATGCATATTCTCGTACGCTCCTCGCCCCCTGCTCCAAATGCAAAAGCGATCCATCCGAGCCTGCCGGATCTCGTGGCAAGTAACGGTCCAGGAAGGCCTCGAGAAGCTGGTCTAGGTCGGAGGGCAACATCTCAACCTCGAGACCTTTCACAACTCTCGTGCCATAGTACAGCTATGTCCATAACCGAAACATTGCCAGCTCAAGTGCAGTTCTAAAGGGGTCACGTGCATAACCCACGAAATTCTCGCATCGATCTAAAAAAGTCACGGGGTCCTCCTGCCTGATCCGACCCTGTGAACTGTGGGGACCCAGTGCCAAAAACTCCTGACCCTGGAACTGCTGACCCACCTTAAGGCTCTGTTTCTGGTGGTATTTGTGTGGCTATCATTTGTGCCAACATAACTACGGCGCTACAAACTTCCTGGTCTGATGGCGAAGGTACGGGAGCTATCGGCGGAGGTGTAGTGCCCAACGGCTCCTGATGTGAGGGGGACTGCTGAGAGGGTTGTGATGAAGCCTCTATATCGCCCTCAGATCAGGCTGACTCTGTGGCGGCGGCGGCGAGGGCTGTCCTGCTGGTGCCTTCTCTTCTTCTTTGTGTCTAATCTTCTGCTGGGTGGTAGAGTGTCGCGGGTCTGCCATTCTTATCTATAGACAAAGAATGTAATAAGTTTGAGGGACTCAACCCTATACTGTACCGCTCTATAGCACGACTGAATGAGAAAAAAAGTAACCATCCTATCATGCCTCGCGGCCTCCACGCCTATAGTATGTGGTGCACAACACATCCATAGACAAGACTCTACTTAGCACGGCACGGACTCCTAAGGACACGACCTGCTCGTACAAGTTTTTCACGCCCCCGCCCAGGGTATGACTGGCACCTGGTGCCCTAGAAGGACCTGGAGTGCTAACTGGTGAGCCTAAGCATATCTGGTGCCTGGCTAGATCTATCTCAGATTTCTGGAAACAATGGGCTATATAGCAGGTATGTGGCCTCCAGGCCAGCCCCGGGCCTATAGCCACTGTAAATGCAATAACAGCTAACCGGAGACATACTTAAAACGGGAACCTATGCGGGCCGACAAGGCCACCATGCTGTCTAGTCATCTGAAACTCAACATAAAGAATACTGTACAACTACGTGACCGACAAGGTCACCACACTATATTCCCCCACCACGGCCAACATGATCAAATAAAGCTAAACAACTAAACACAACGCACGGCCTCAAACGATCGGCTCAACTGACCACGGGGAGATAAATATACACCACAATCTGCAAGCCTCTATGAGTATTGATAGAAATGATCGGGATAAGGGCTGACCTGCCCATCTTGTACAATAAAAGAAAAGAGCTACACCTCTGATTATCGGGCTCGGGATGGCGGAGTCGATGACTCTATAGGCGCTGGGCTCCACGAGGGATCGCCTCCTCGTCTCCTGAGTACCTGCAGGCAAATCAGCGCTTGTGGGCGTCAATGCCACTGGTACTGAGTATGCAAAAACATGGGAATACAACTGAATACAATAACATAACTAGCAATTACGAGTAGCGAGGATATAGCGAATCTGAAGCTGATATGAGCTGAATCAGACTTTCTGTGCTGTGATAGGGCAGGAGCGTACTTGTAGATGCGGGAGCCTGCTGTCATCAACTTAGTATATAGCACATAAATAGATATACATATAGCAAGCAAAACCAATACCAACCCCATGGCCGGATGGCGCCAAGCAAACAAGCAATCTATATACCCCTTGCAGGGTCAAACCAGCCAAAATAAGTCACTCCACTCACCTACTAACTACAAGGACCTCTGCCGGCCCCCTGGGTCTCCGGCTCGAGCCATAGCCTCCCAAATATAAATAATGTTGTCTAAATCCGGAGGACTCTGTCTTGTATGCAGCAAACGCCATGGCCGAATACATGCACGCTCCACGAGCTAGCGCTGCGCGGGGCTTTGCGTATAATAATGTTGATCAGCCCCTGATATGGGGAAGCTTCATCCCATCTTTATTCAAACTTGGATGGCATGCCACTCCTTGGGTGACGTAAACCCCACCCGTCGGTGGGCGACACGATTACCAACCGGGGGTGGCGGAGGGCGCTCAAAAGGGTGCCCACATGACACAACCAAGTCTCAACAAACAATAAGCACATAAATAGCAAGCATGTTTAAACTGAAAATACTATCTGAATTCTGATTTCTTATTCTTATCTCTTTACGTAATTTTGCTCTGATTCTCATGTTTTGTTTTTATCTTGAATGCATGATCTTTATCTAACTGCATGGCTAATCTGTAGCCAAGATATCATGCACTTTGTATGGCTGTCATAGCCAAGATACTATGTTGTATGGCTAATCTGTAGCCAAAGTTACTATCTGACTGTATGGCTAATCTGTAACTTAAGTTACTATACATGCGATTTCACTTTACTAACGCTTGTATTCGATTATACATCCTTATTATTCTACAACATGCTTGCTAGTCACATGCGGCTTTGCGGAGTGCGGAATGCTAACTCGCCATTTGGCGCATGCTTTACTATCTTTCGGACTGAGTACGATATAACAACACAAACCAGATTTACTGAACTTACTCAATACTCAATATTCAACTCCGGGAACTCAATTACGGAGTTTACTGAAATATACCAAGGCTAAAGAAGCTACTAACTGGCTGAGAAACTAGCTTTACATACCTTAACCTCGGGTTATCAGGCTAACGGACGAAGCTCGCGCCATTACTCAGCTAATTCTCCCAACTGCATTCACATATACGTCAAGTAATACTAAATACATCAATATTTCAAAAGAAGCGTCACTTTCGGTGATATATTTATAGCCCAAACTTAAACATCGAAAGACGGTCAAAAAGTTGCTATTTCTCGAAAGTCCCGGAAAGGAAGTATTCACTTTAAGGCTAGGAGCACGTTGACACTAATTTTGAGCAATTCCACTTACCTTAGCTTGGTGAGCTCCGACGGTTTGTCGGCGGGTATAAAGAAACTAAATCCGTGGATGCTCCACTCTTGCTAAATGCTTCGATAACTGAGGTTAATTTGAGTTTGGACTACGTTTGGCGGCGTAATCGGCGATAATTTATAAGAACTCATTGCCCTCTGTTTTCTCGCTCTTTCTTTTGGAAATTTCTGATTAATGAATGATCATCGAAGTTGGAGGCTTTATATACTTGGTCTGGAGGCCCAGCGTGTCACGAAGACCAACGTGGAGGCCCCACCTCCGTGACACGCTGCCATCATGAGGAGGGAATACGCCCCGGCTCCTTCCGCGATGGTTCAGCAGGTTTCGTCGATCTTTTTCCGGGCCTTTTTCTAGCATGTATGGCTTTCAAATATGCTTAACCAACATGCGAATTGGCCATCTATGTGTCGGAAATCTTACGGGGTGTAACACCTATGGCTCATCCATTGGACATGCAGTAGAAGGATAAGGGAACTTACCTGGGGACCTGAGTGTTTAGGTACGAGTCGTACTATGTTGTCACGACTGTACCAGGACTCGTAGTTTAGAGTTTCTGCACTTCCATACTTGGAATATTTCATCGTGGTGGTCTGGGTACTAAGGCTCATAATATAGAGGTACAATTTGTAATGACCAACCATAATGTGAACTCCCACACTTGGACAAGTCTTTGTATTTCACCACGGACAATACTATGAGTCGTACTAAGGCTCATAGTACGGTTACTAGATTACGCAATTTTCTCCCATTAGTTTGTTTCACTTGCACAATGGGAAATATGCATAAGCCAAGATACTTGGGTTGCCTCCCAAGAAGAGCCTGATTTAGTGTTGCAGCACGATCCGGGTGGTTTTTGGTCATAGACTTCACCAAACCACCTCACGGGACACACCTCCCAATAAGCAACCAATTTAACATTGTGGCATGATGCGAGGTCTCTTGACTACTAAAATTTGTCAAGAAACTTGGAATAATCCTCAATTGCTGACACTAGCCTAAACTCATTGTGTTATTTCATTAACCGGAGAGATATTGGGAGGTGACCTCCTCCCTTATTCAACCTGAACTTCAATTGGTCGACCTCAATGTACACTATAGCTCTCACAATCACAAGGAATGGTCGCCCCAAAATGATGGGGACCTCAAAATTGATCTCGCAATCTAGGATCCCAATGTCAGCTAGGAAGATAAATCTATCCACCTTGACTAGAATAAAAAAATTGATCCCTACTAGCTTCTTAAGCGTGTGGTCCACCATCAATAGCCACAACATAGTCAATGTTGGGGCTCCCAAGGCTCAACTATTTGAAAAAAACTAATGGCATCAGGTTTATGCTATAACCCTAGGTCACCACGGGGCGCTGCGAAGTAGAAATCACCAAACTTGCGAAATAGTGAAGGCTTTGGATCATCTTCCTTTTACGAGCAAGGACCCGTGAGCTATAACCTTTTGCAATGATGCAAGTTACCACCAGCTCATAGCTCACAGACCTTTCTAGTCACCATATCCTTTAAAACTTTGCATACCCAGGTACCTATTCCAATGCCTCGACTAAAGGGATTTTCACAGACAACTGTTTCAACATTGAAAAGAACTTCAAGAACTTCCCATCTTCCACCTTTTTCTTCATCCTCTAAGGGAATGTGAAAGAAGGTGGTGGTGAAGTGACGAGCCTATTAATCTAAGTTGGCCCTTTTTCCTTCCCTTTATCAGCTCTAGACTCCATTGCATCACCAGGAGCCTTGGTCAATTTAACCTCACCGGTAAGATCTTATTCAACAATATCATCTTCCTCATTTAGCTTGATCTTCTTCTGTCTCTCCATATCAAGTAAAGTTTGGAAGGAAAGGTCAACGGTCGTCTTTCCAATCCTAGTTATCACATCCATACAATGACCATCATTTTCACATTTTTGGACTGTGTTTTAGGAAATGTTCTCTTCTATCTCTTATTTAGGATGCAGATATTTGCCCTAGCTGTTTGCTCAATCTGCTTGATCAACCCGAGGCATGCGATTCAACTTTCTCGTTCATGCCGGATATGTCTCTGCGAATTTTCTTCAAGCGATCATATGTCGATTTATCCTTCTTCAATATCTCAACCATCATTCTCTCCAACGCAGTGGTCCAACATCCCGCCCTCACGAGCCCTAGGAGGAACATATAAAAATGTCTGGTCGTTGCGGTAGCCATCATTGTTTCTCCACTCCCTTTCTTACTCACGGCCTCTACTCCTATCCCTATATACCCATTCTTGTTGTAGTTGTCTCTGCATTGGTTTTGACATTGATTTCTGGAACCTTGGTGCCAAGCGTCTAGTCTGGAAACTTGGGCATTGTCCCGAAAATCCACCACCTGGTTGTCCAAAAAGTTTGTCTCTCCTCGGAAGTCCAACGGCTCATACTCGGTTCCTAACCACGAGCTCCCCTTTGCATTCATTTTTTTTGATTTCTAGAATCCCATAATATGCTTTGTGAGTAGGTCTAGAGATGTCCTCATGTGAGAGAACTCCTGATCACTTTCCTCCTCTTTTCTATATTAGTGTCACCAGTCGTCCCTATGGCATATGTACCTGCGGTTGTCTCGGCTTCCCTTGTGTACCAGGCCCTATTTGTTTTGGTCACTCGATCCAAGTATGATGGTTTCCTGCTCCATGATGAATCATCAATTGCTCCTCCTACCACGGTGTCTACTTCAGCCTTGGTACTATTGTCCAAAGACCTGTAAAAAATTTTGTGATTCGGGCACTTTGTTAGCTTCTTTTTGAATCTCAGCCAAGTCTCATGTAGTGCCTCAATTTTCAGCATTGGAAATCATAGATCTCATCCTTTAGTTTGCAGCATGCTGCAGAAAGTTTGAAGAGACCTTTCTAAGAGGCTTTCTTAGTTCCACCCTCCAGTTGGTGATGGAGTTGTTGGGCAACTCCGACAACCGCAGAGTGGCCTCTCCAGGATACAGAGAATGGGGAGAGTCTTAGCCCTAATAGCATCCTGGCTATCTCCAGGCAACCTGTATGCGTTGGAAATCCCTACGAAGTTCATCATGTGCAGATTAACATCGTCAGATGCATGACAACTAAACACTCGTTTCATGTTGAGGAATTAGATCATGGTGCTAGTGATAGCAAAATTTCCCCCAGCAGGCAAAGGTGGTGGCACAATGGCTCCTGCGGCCCGACCTCATCAATGTCCGAGGTCCTCATGATCATCGAATAGAGGGCAAATCTATGGCCTCTATTACCCCATCTATGTTGGTTAACATTGCCCAGCATTCTCTGGATGTCTCTCTTGAAGAGTAGCTTGCCGTATAAATGCCTGATGAGCCTCAGCGGCTAATTTTTCTTGCATCTATTCGGGGGTTTCATTTTCCTCCATATTTTGCATTGTCCTTTAGGGCTACGGATCAAGTAGGATTAAGGGGTTTTCACGTTGCTGAGTTCTTGGCATTCACTAGAAGTCGCAACTGTGGTATCAAAATTAAAATAAAACGTAAATTAGGAAAGAAATAGTTAAACACAAGCAATTAATCTAATCCTATACCATATTCCCAGGCAACGGCATCCACTTTTTTTTAAATATTTCATAAATCACACTCCTGTACAAGTGTTGCGGATGTTGTCAATAAAGAGGGCTCAACAAAGGTTAGGGTCGATCCCACACGAATATGGTGAAGATGTAGAATAACGCTTGTACTTACGCTTTTTGTGCAATTGTTTCCTAATAGGGGTTTCAATGATGTAATTGAGTAAAGTATTGTGAATCGATATTGTTATCAAATTTATGCAATTAGTGGAGATGTTCCTTATGGATTCATAACTGATGTGTTGTGAATTTACATCACTTTCGAAGCTTAAAACATATAAATATACCATGGTCTTATGTGTGTTTATACAAATATGATGCACTTTTACATTTTTTTCCAGGAAAATAATTTATTGGAGTTGAAATGTGCAAAAGAGAAAGAGTGCTGAAAATGGTGAAATCGTAGATTTTGTATGACTCTTTAGTGCGAGCCATGCCATCTGGTGCAGAGCCATACCATAGGAGTCGTGGAAAATTATGAGAAACCTGCACTTGTGTGATATGGTACAAATGGAAGATACAAGTCGTGACCACACATACGGCTGCGTACCGAGAGCCATGGTGAACATGGGGAGAAAATGTGATTAGAAGAACCTAGGGCACGAGGCAGTCACAGGTCATGATATCAAGGTACGAGTTATACCGTAGCACTCATGAAAATATTCAGACGATGCATGACTTCACAAGATCGAATCCGCGACAGGCATTTGTACAGCTCGCCCCAAGGCATGCGAGTTGGACCAACTTCTAGGACCTAACCATTCAAAGTTGTTGAGCATTGTACGAGAGGAAGCTACGACTCACTTAGGTTCAAGGTATTAGTTGCAGGATCAATTGGCGGCAGCTAAATTGGATTTTTCCTATTAATTTGGGAAAATGTTCTAATTATTTGTATAAATACTTTTCCTATGTTATTTTTTAGAAAGTCAAAGACTTCACTTCAATTAGGAAAGGAGTTACAAATCCCAACTCCACTCCATGAGGTAACAAGGAAGGCTTACTACATACTATTATAATTACCCTTTATTTCTATGTAATGAGTAGCAAATTAGAAGAAAGGGCGGGAGGCGGGTTATAGACGTGTGAATAGTTACTTTTGTGAATTTTTATCATGTTTTGAGGATAAATTCTTGGGATCAAACTCTTGATTTGCTACATTATTCTTGAGGTTGTTCTTGAATAATAAAATCTTATTTCCTTCCAATTGTTGTTGTAAGTATTTAAATTATGTATTTGTCTATGAATACAAATTCTATGAATACAAATTACAATCTTAAAACCATCATAGCCTAAAACCTCCACAACAAACTAGGTGGATTAACAAACTAGGGTTACACAAAAGTGATTCAAAACTAATGTAAGAAGCTTGTATTGTATTATATTCATCTTTAAATGTTTCTTAATAGTACACAACGTTAGGACTTGCCTGTATTCTTTACTTGCTTGAACCTAGAGAGGTAGAGATTAGGAAAAGAGAATTACAACAAAGCCTTCGTCTTTATGATCATTGTATTAACTTGACTTGTGGTCGCAAGATAGTTAAATTTGGAACATATTGATAACGGTTAGTTTGAAATCTCTCATGAGGCTTGACCTGGTGATTGAGTAAAGTTATCCAATAGGGACGAACCAGTCGTTTGGATGAACCCTAGTTATCAGTTCTACAAGTTAGAATTGGGATTGATCACTTGTGTATACCCAGTGTAGTTATGAACCCATGGGGAACACTTACCCTAGTTGTTTTCAAATCTTGACTTAAATCATAAATTTAATATGTGCTTTATCATTGTTTTATCATTGTTTTGTTGAGACCCCCAAATTGGAGATAACTCACCAATATGTTCGCGTACCAGTATTAGACTAGATATTCCATATTCCCTGTGGGTTCGACCCTAACCTCTTTGTTGGGTTCTTTATTGACAACGTCCGCTTCATACTTTTTCAGGAAGTGTGAGTTTGAGCATTATCAATAACTACCTAGGGTTTTACACTTGTGATCTATTCCAATACTTAGCTTGTAGAACGGATAACATAGGCTCATCCAAATGAATTATTTGTCCCTATTTGATGACTATACGCAATTACCGGATTAAGTCTCTTGAGTGATTTCACTTTAAAAGTTATCTATTTATTCCAAATTAACTATCCTGCGATCGTAGCTCAAGTTATATAATGAACCATAAAGTTTAAGGCTTTGTTGTTCTTCTCTTTTTCTAATCTCTACCTCTCTAGGTTCAATAAAGTAGAGAATTTGGGTAAGTCCTAACATTGCATTTCGGTAAGAAATATGTAAGATGAAAAGAAGACAATACAAGCATTTAGATTGGTTTAGAATCACATTGTGCAAACCCTAGTTTGTTAATTCACCATGGTTCCCACATCCGTAGTTGTGGAGGTTTTCGCCTCTCATGGTTGTAAGAGAAGAATTAGAATTCATAGACAAAATCATAATTAAAAACTTACAATCTAATCGAAATAAAACCCACTTGATTAATTGCACAACTCAACAATGATCAATCCAAGAATAATGAATAATCTTCAAGAATATTGACAAGAAAACTCGAAAGTACTTCTTCTCTATCCAAAAAGTCAAACTTTAAGCATGATTTACGATGTCCTTTCACAAAAATAACCTAGAAAAGTATTTATACAAATAATTATAACCTTTTCTAAAGTAACATTAAAAATGATTAAACTGTCGCCACCTTGTCCTATGACTCAAACCATGATTATACGACTCATAACTACTACTCGTACATTCCTTAGAAACCCTAATTTTTGTTAAGTTCTAGGAGTTAGTACAAGTCATACAAGGCTCCTATGAGTCATACATCTCTGTCGTGGTCTGAACTTGTGATTTCTAGCATCCTCTGATTATTTCCATGAGTGTCTTGGTATGACTCGTACCTTGCTCTTACGACTCGTGGTTGCCTCTCGTACCATGGAATCTGCCATTAAACATTCTTTGTGAAGTTCACCATGGCTCTTTGGTATGAGTTGTAGGTACTCATCACGAATCGTGGTTTCTACCCATACTAGGAGATTAGTTAAGTGCATGACCTTCTGTAATTTTCCATTACTACTCTGGTATGACTTGTACCAGGTTTGTATGGCTCGTACCAAGAGTCGTACTTTGCCTTGGTATTGCGCAGGCCTTCTGAAGTTTTCCATGGATCAATGTACGGCTCGTACCACCAAGTTACAGCTCGTATTGAGGCATATACTTATCCCATTTTATGCACTCCTTTCCCTTCTTTCACAGATTTCAAGTCCAACACCTGATTTCCCTGAAAATAAAGCAAAAGTGCATCATATTTGTATAAACACACCTAAGACCATGCATATTTTCTCAATTTTAAGCATCGAAAGTTCTCTAAACCCACAACACATCATCGCCCTAGCTATTTGTGATGTCAAAACTGCTGGTGGTACTCTCTCCCAACTCACAGGATTCATCCATCATGGATCAGGCCAATATTTGTAGTCCTTGTACCTCCAACTCTAGCTGATATAACCTAGGAACCTGCTTCCCTATAGAGACTGTATATAAGACTCAAGAATGGAATGGTAATGCTCAATGCTAGAGTTCAATCCTAAATCTCTTCTGTTATGATCCGTGGGATGTTGATAGCATAACCTGACCTGATGCTCACAAACAATCCTGCTCTATTAGTGCTCAATGTGTTATCATTAGTTGTAGGTGCCAACCTGTGGCAGACTAGTGTCTAGTAAGCCTTCACAATGAAATTGAGTGACACTTTGATGACCTGTCGTCCACAGTCACCCAATTCGCATCCTCCTTCTCCTCAGCAATCACACTAGCCAACCACCTCACATTCATCTACTTTTCCTCAGCACACAATTGTTTGACCCTTTTTAGGGCCTCAATATGGTGGTCAAACTCAGCGGTGGAGGCTGGAGCCTGATAATCTATCTCATATAGCATCTTGGCAATGGTCTGCTCTGATATGTCAGTATTCCACCCCCGAACAGTAACACTCTCAAGAGTGGGGTGCTCCTTTATTTTCTGTCCAACTGGGTTTGTTACTCCATGGTCTCCGAGTAGTTGGCATAGAACTCCCTGACCATGTCAACACTAAGGCTGTCAGGGGTTCTTGTCATCCAACTAAAATCATACAAATCAAACAGCCACTTGATCTGCTCCACTTCATTCAATGCCCCGGTCAACATCCATGGCTCCTCCTAAATGCTCCTCCTAGGGTTCTACATCAATGTGAGGGTGAGGCCTTATTCATAGATCGCCCAAGAAACTAGCATATCCCACCTTATGGTGTGGCTCTCTACGGGTGGGTTTTTCTCATGAACTTCCTCCTTAGATTTGGCCTAGCCTTAACCCTCACCAGGTTGGGCCTTAGCTGACCCTTCTTCTTCATTTGAGCCACTATCGGACTCTTGGGACTAGGTATCATCTCCCTCCTCATATTGGGGAGCTTCTACAGGAGTGGCTGAGGTAGCTACAACCTAAGCCTTGGCCTGTGCCCTAGTGGTTTGGAGCTTATCAATTTCATCAGTATCGGCCTTATACTCCTCCACCGAACCACTAGGCGTATTTTCCTCTTGCTCGAATACAAAGGCCTCATCTCTTAGAGCCCTCTGAGCTGCTATCTCATCTCTGGCCCTCCTATCCTGGGCATTCTTCCTTGCTTGTCGTTTGTGTGCCATTGTATTTTTGGAGAAGAGATTAGTATATTTGATTCCAGGAAATGAAAAGAAGAAAAAGTTTCATCAATATCTTACTGCGGTTCATCGGTATGAGTCATAACAATGTGGTACGGTCTGTACTGAGACCCGTAGTATCCTTTTTCACAGTTACGACTCATACCAGGATGGTATAATTTGTACTCATATGACTTATGAGGATTTCTTACTTCTGATGTTTTGGTATGACTCGTTATTATGATTCGTGATGTGATCCTACGATTCGTACCATGGGTCATGTTGTTGATTCTGACTGTGACCCTTTTTGGTTCTCTTGTATGACCACTTGGTATGAGTCATGGTGTGATACCACTGTTTGTACCAAGTCCAATACCATCAATTTCAAACTTTAATGTTCTGGGACAGCCCCAACGAGTCATCCTATGAGTCGTGGTAGCATACCAGGAGTCATAGGATGGCTCCTGAAAGCTGTTCTCACATGTTCATTGACAAGTGTGCAAGAAATGTAATTTGGGTGTGGCTATTAAGACTTCACCACCCTTTTTATCAATAAAAACACATAGTTTCGCTACCAACTCAGTCCCCACAGTTAATTTTCCCATTAACTCACTACCCACAAGCATTTAAGTTCATTGAGCATTTTAACTACAAAAACCCATTAGTATAGGATCACATATATCTCGCTGATCATATTCCTCCATTTCATTTTCATGGGTGGAGGAATCATAGTAAACGTATGGCTACTGCTAGTAAGACAATAAGATGAAAAAATTTCAACTTACTTTCAAAATTCTTGAGTGATTCTTCCTTGCTTAAGGTCTGGAGCAGGAATTCAACTAAATTGTGAAAATTTGTTACACAATTTTGAGCTCAACTGTAATAGCAATGAGTTTCGGGTGAGTGGAGAGTAAGGGGGATGATCATGGGTTCATGTAGTTTATTTCAGACCAAATTTTGCATTTTAAATATTTCATGACCCGAGCATAGACTCGAATTCTAGACACAGGACAAGGGACCGCGAGAGACCCCAAGTCAACCCATGACATAAGCATTCACTAACTCATTCAATAAACATGAAGAAACATAGTTATAAACACAATGGAAGTCTAAGTTAACATAAAGACATAATGAACATCTGAAACTGAATACATGTCTAAGCCTGAGAAGTATCTAATTTGGACGAGCCGATGGGAAAACACCACCAACTAGCTCAACAATACTAAAACTGAAAATACATCCAAGATAACTGAAATGCTAGTCCTCGGAAGATTAGGACTCACCAAACAAGCAGGTGCTAACTATGATAAGCAACTATGAAAGGGGCTGAATCTGAGAATCGGATCCTGTATCATGAAATGATGCAACATAGAAACGTCATGTGAATTCGATTACATGGAATGTGCGGTATGTGGTCAGTACATGGAATGTACTGAGTATGCAAGGTAAGTAAAACCGCTTAAGTAAAATATATCATTTTAAGCAACTCATACATATCATAAGCTTTTAAGTGTAAGTAGAAGACCACATGCATTTATTCTAAAATCGCACTCTTCTCATAACGTGTTCATGCATAGCTTTAGAATGTCATAACTGACTCCAATGACTCAAAGCTGAAACATAACATTTATATCAAAAGCTGAACAATGAGTCAAACCTTACTTTTAGAACATGCATGATAAAGTAACAATCATGAGTAACGAAAATGCAAAACCGAATGATATAGACAGTGGGAGACTCGTCACTTAACCGATATACCACGATAAAGCTTATGTGGTCCCAACTATCACACTCAAGTGGGTAGAGCCATCCATAACCTTTCTAGGGCGATGGACGATACCATGATATCAATATCAAGCTGAAGGCCAATTGGCCGGGGATAGCTCATGAGGGAGGTCCCAATAATATAATAGTATCAACCTACATTGGCGCGTAGTTTTGGGGCATAGGGTAATCGACCCTTAGCCCGCTCGGTCCTAGACTCTTCTCACAAAAGAAACATGAAATTCTCTACATCGTATATAATGAGCTCAACATGGTCTATTGATGAAGCTCAACATCATCTAGTGACGAAGCTCAACATGAAATCATGCATAACTCAACATCGTATGAAACAAAACTCAACATTGTCTATTTTGAGAAAGCTCATAATGAAATCATGCATAGACTAGAAATCAAATGGATATGAAGCTCAACATTGCCTATTGACAAAGCTCAATAATGACATTCATCTCAATTACGAAAACATGCATATGAGAAGCTTCATTTCGAAACATACCAGAAGCTCAATCATAGATGGGAGCATATACTCCAAATCATGTGGTAAGCTACATATAGAAATATTTACTCAACATACCACAAGCTACAATTTATAATAAAAAATGGAAAATTTCACTTTAAACCATATGGTAAGCTTATGTCGGGAAAAGCATAACTTTAAATCGACATGAGGGCATCACCAAAAGCTCTATCGTACTTGGATCTAATCAATTCACTTTGAAAACAACTACATAATCATGGGTAGTTTTAGAAACATGTTTTTCATCATCATCACACATTTATCAAAAATCTCTTCCTTTATGAACTTTTCGCCCATGGGCGTTTTAGATTCAAATTGTGGAAAAACAATTTTATAAGGGAAAAAAAGTTAGAATCCACCAAGCTTCATAAATTATCAATACAAACTCAACTTAATCATACCCATGTATAGAGATTGAATAATCATGCAATTGGGAAAAACCCCATACTTTATCATAAACAATTAAATCACATTTTTGATAGGGAATGGGCATGGGTGTGGAAGAAGGCACCCACTCACAACCTTACATACCTGGAAATGGTGAATTCTAACACCCTCTAATTGCCCAAGCTAAGATTCCAATAGAAACCTTGAGATTTCACCTTGAACCTCCTCTTTAAACCATCAAAGTTTCATGCATGAGAGTAATGGCTTAGGACAGGTTTTTTCCTGCTAAAAACCCACTAAAATGAGCCTTAAACTACGTAGTATAGGTCTTAGAAACTTAGAAATTACAAAAAGACCCTTACTAAATTCGCAGGAAAACACAACCAGGTGACCCTAATGGTTGACCTGATGATTCGTCAGGACAGGCAACGACTCATCGAGTCGCCCATCAAGTGCACTGGTTAACTGAACTGCTTGGGCTCGTAACTGGGAACTTAACGACTCATCCCCAGACACCATGACTTTGGTCACCTCCCGTTAAGTACACTACCTTAACTTCAATGAAAATCATCCTGCTTGCTCACGAATCATCTCATGAGTCGTTGGGACAGACCACGACTCATGGGGTCCCATCTGTTAAGTACACTGGATAAATCCTTCTTTAACATTCCAACTCCACCCCACGATTGACATGACGACTGGTGGTGTTTGACCACGAGTCGTTACTTCACTCGTGGGGACCTCGATCCCTTGATCACTCCAAGCCTTCCCACGAGTCACTTGACGACTCGTGAGGACCTCGATCCCTTGATCACTCCAAGCCTTCCCACGAGTCACTTGACGACTCGTGGGGTCTTCTCATGAGTTGTTCAATGACTCATTCTTCAACTGCTGGGCCATTTTCCAGTTTTTCCCCGTTTCAACTTCCAGGTCCGATCTTTGAATTCTCGAGTATAACAATATTTCCCTCTTGGGAACATTCATCCTCGAATATTAGAAACAAGAAGAAAATAGAAACAAGCAATTATCATACTCCAATACTGATTATTTTAACCGAAATTTTCACAAAATGATTACCTCCGAAAAGAACCACATAGCTGAATTGAATTCAGACATCACATACATTTATCATAACATAATTTAAACTTGCGCACATGAACTGAACATGGAAACTGATTAGGGAATTAGGGAAAAAATTGATACGTCAAACTGGAACTAAGCCGGTAGGGAACAGGTGGGGGTATTTAGCCATCATATCCGCTTCGGCCTCCCTCGTAGCTCCCTCAACATGCTAGTTTCTCCACAACACCTTCACTGAAGCTACTTCTTTGCTCCTCATCTTCCGAACTTGATGATCCAAGATTGCAACTGTCATTTCCTCATAACTGAGGCTATCTCCCACACCAACACTTTCCATCGGGATTAGTAAAGATGGATCACCCAATAACTTTTTCAAGAGCGACACATGAAACACTGGGTGAACTAACGCTAACTCTGATGGAAAGTCCAACTCATACGCTACCTTACCAACTCTCCTCATAAACCGGTAGGGACCAATATAGCTGGGACTGAGTTTTCCTTTCATTCCAAACCGTATGATTCCCTTCATGGGAGATACCTTTAGAAATACCCAATCATCAACCTCAAACTCCAAATCTCTTCTTCTCATATCTGCGTATGACTTTTGACGACTCTGAGAAGCTTTTAGCTTGTCCCTTATCAGTTGTACCTTTAACATGGCCTCATGAAGCGAATCAAGCCTTATCATAGCTGTTTACCCAACCTCAAACCATCCAATAGGGGATCTACACCTCCTCCCATAGAGAGCCTCAAATAGTGCCATCTGGATGCTAGAGTGATAGTTGTTGTTATAAGAAAACTGGATCAAGGGCAAGTGGTTAGCCCAACTACCTTTGAAATCCATCACACATGACCTCGAGGGTTTGAATTGTCCGCTCTGCCTGGCCATCTGTTTGCGGATGAAATGAGGTGCTGAGCTTAACCTGAGTCCCAAGCCCTTTTTGGAAAGACCGCTAAAACAAAGAGGTAAACTGAGTACCTCGTTCTGAAATAATGGACAAGGGCACTCCATGAAGTCGAACCAACTCCCGAATATACAATTTAGCATAATTTATTCGCTGAATCTGTAGTTTTGACCGGTAGGAAGTGTGCATCCTTGGTCAACCTGTTGACCACCACCCAAATGGAATTGCAGTGTCGGCGAGTACGGGGTAGGCTTATAATGAAATCCATATTAATATCTTCCCACTTCCACGTAGGAATGTTAATATCCTTCAATACGCCTCCCAGCCTTTGATGCTCAACTTTCACTTGCTGATAGTTTGGGCACTTGGCTAGGAATTCTGCAATGTCCTTCTTCATGTCGTTCCACAAATATATTTCCGGCAAATAATGATACATCTTGGTGGCACCCAGATAGATGGAATACCTAGACCCATATGCCTCATGCAATATCCGATCCCTCAAATTATCAACATCTGGAACATAGACGACCCTGGTACTGTAGCACCCCATCTCCCCCTTGGGAGAAAACCTCCACCTTCTGACGTCCAATGACTTCCTTCAGCTTTACTAGAATTGGATCCTCACCTTGCCTAGCCTTCACATCCGTCACCAAGGATGATTCTGATCCGTTTTGCACAACAACACCGCCATCGGTCGAGTTGACTAATCTAACTCCCAACCTTGCAAGTTGATGGACATCTATCACCAACTCTTTATTTCCCTCATCCACGTGGGACACACTCTTCATAAAGAATCTATTAAGTGCGTCCGCTACCACATTAGCCTTTCCCAGGTGGTAAAGGACACTCATGTCGTAGTCCTTTAGTAACTCCAACCACCTCCTTTGCCGAAGATTAAGATCTTTCTGCGTGAACACATATTGCAAGCTCTTGTTATCCATGAATACATCCACGTGGACCCCATACAAGTAATGCCGCTATATCTTCAATGCAAAAACCACCATGGACAATTCAAGATCATGGGTTGGGTAGTTCTTTTCATGAACTTTCAACTGTCTCGAGGCATAAGCTATCACCTTCCCATGTTGCATCAACACACACCCGAGTCCAACTCGTGAAGCATCGCAATACACTACAAAGCCATATGTACCCTCGGGTAGAGTCAACACTGATGCTGAAGTGAGTCGAGTCTTCAACTCTTGGATGCTTTTCTCATAAGCCTCCGACCATTGAAACTTCACCTTCTTCTAACTCAACTTAGTCAATGGGGCTGCAATGGATGAGAAACCCTCCACAAATCTTCGATAGTAACCCGCTAAGCCCAAAAAGCTTCTGATATCTGATGGGTTCACTGGTCTGGGCCAATTCTTTACTGCCTCAATCTTTTGAGAGTCTACTTTTATGTCCTCACCTGATACCACATGGCCTAGAAATGCTACCGAGCCTAACCAAAACTAACATTTGCTAAACTTTGCATACAACTGTTGGTCCTTGAGGAATTGAAGCACTATTCTCAAGTGAGCGGCATGCTTCTCCTCGCTCCAAGAGTATATAAGGATGTCATAAATGAACACAATCACAAACATGTCCAAATATTCCTTGAACACCTTGTTCATTAGATCCATAAAAGTTGCAAGGGCATTGGTTAGTACAAAAGACATAACAACAAATTCGTAGTGACCATACCTAGTCCGAAAAGACGATTTTTGGGATGTCGCCCTCCCGAACCCTAACCTGGTGATACCCAGATCTGAGATTAATCTTGGAGAAACACTTGGCACCCTGAAGCTAGTTAAAAAAATCATCGATCCTGGGTAAGGGGTACCTGTTCTTGAAGGTAACCTTGTTCAACTACCGATATTCAATACACATGAGAAGGGAACCGTCCTTCTTTCGAACAAATAATACCGGTGCACCCCATGGAGACTTACTCGGCCTAATAAAGCCCTTATGTAATAGATCGTTCAACTGATCCTTCAACTCTTTTAGCTCAGCTGGAGCTATTTGGTAAGGCAGAATAGATATAGGCTTCGTGTCGGGAAGAAGATCTATACCGAAATCAATCTCCCACTCGGGAGGGACACTTGGAAAATCATCAACAAGGACCTCTGGATACAAACGTACTATTGGTACGAACTGGATAATTGGGGTCTCGGACTCCACTTCCTTAACCCTAACTAGATGGTACATGCAACACTTAGAAATCATCTTCCTGGCCTTAAGGTAGGAAATAAATTGACCTACAGGCAAAACTGAACTACCCTCCCATTCTAAGATAGGCTCACTGAGAAATCTGAACTCTACTGACTGAGTTCTACAATCTACTGAAGCATAATAAGAAAATAGCCAATCCATGCCTAGAATAACATCGAAATCGATCATGGCTAACTCTATCAAGTCTGCTGAGGTGACCATATGAAGAATCGAGACCAGGAAACCTCTATAAACCGGTCTAGCTATAACTAAGTCACCTACTGGAGTAGAAATTGAGAAGGGCTCTGATAAGACATCGGGACTAACTCTGAAGCTACTAGCTATATATGGTGTCAGAAAAGATAAAGTAGCCCCCCGGATCTAGCAATGCATATACATCAACATGAAAGACTCTCAACATACCGATGACTACATCTGGGGAGGCCTCCTACTCCTTACGAGTGGCTAAGGCATAGAATCTGTTCTGGCGCTGCCTGCCAGCTGTGCTAGTAGATGCCCCCTGAAGTGCTGTGCATAGGGGAGGGGCTGCTAAACTAGAAGCTGGGACTCGGCCCCTAACCAGATCCTATCTCTCCACGGGACAATCTCTGAGCATATGTCAAGGTTTCCCACATCCAAAACACGCTCCTAACCCTGCCAAACACTGGCCTGTGTTCCCTCGGCCGTACCTACGACAAGATGGAATGCTGGAGTCAGCGGGCATACTGCTATGACCCCTCGAGCCTAACGCTCGCTATCTATGATCATGTCTGGGCCTAGATGGCACACTCAGCCTAAAGATACTGGGTCTGATGATCTCTTGTGGGTCTGCTTTCAGTGCCCACCACAGAACCTCTGCTGAGAGAATCTGTGGTCCTCAGTCCTGGCCCTCTTGGCCTCTCTCTCCCTCGAGTGTGCCGCCTCCATCTGCTGGGCGTACAACACTATGCGAGGGAAGTCCATGTCTTGGTGGAGCATAGTTGTCTTGTAGTCTTTGTCCAAATATCGTGCTATACCATGCACAAATCTATTCACCCACGCCCTCTAGTCGGTCACTAACTCCGGGGCATACATAGATAGGCGGGTGAGCTCAAGGGCATACTCCTGAATAGTCATCCTCCCTTGCTTTAAATTCACGAACTCGGCTGCTTTCAACCCCCTCATATCTCGAGGGAAGAACCAATCTAGGAAGGCAACCTGAAACTCCTCCCTTGTGA
Organism: Datura stramonium; assembly: GCA_018107945.1. Classification (NCBI taxonomy): domain Eukaryota; kingdom Viridiplantae; phylum Streptophyta; class Magnoliopsida; order Solanales; family Solanaceae; genus Datura; species Datura stramonium. The sequence goes on from JACEIK010006120.1 coordinate 83,346, forward strand.
TTGGACCTGCTACTGCGACCCTGCTGTCCTTCCACTAATGAAACCAAATATGCGCAACCCCCTTCAGCAGGTAGGAGGACAACTCTGTGCACTCAACACTACTCACCCCCATAACCTGGGTGATCTTTACAATCTCATCAATGAAATTGTGCGGGTCCTCATCTACTTTGGAACCTAAAAACTTCGGCGGGATCATCCTCATGAAGTCCCTGACTTGAGCTGTTGTCGTATTGCCATTTTGCGGGACATGCACAATGGCTTGCTGATTGAATTGAGCGGTCAAGGCCTGCGCAAGCATCTGAATGGCAGCTCAGATCTCAGTGTGAGTGGCTGGCTCCAGTGCTTGAGGCTCCAAAACTGGTGGGGCTGGCTGATGCTCATTACTGTTTCCATCCTTGTGGCCTTTAACACCTCCATTTCTCCATCCATTCATCCTTCTAGGAGCCATGATTCTACAATCGCGAATAGCACGAATTAGGAGGATAGAAAGGCTTTTCATTGCATGACATATATCATGAAAGAAGGGAACATTTCCTAAAACGTCTAGTAGCCTCTTCATGTAAGTGTGGCACGCTTCACACCCATGAAAAAGACTCTACCTCATGCGGTATTCAGACTCCCTAGGACACATCGAATATATGGCTCTAATGCCAAGTTCATCAGGACTCGAGCATAGACCCAGATGTAGACACAGGACAAGAGACCCTAAGAGACCCCAAGTCAACCCATGGCAAAAACATTCACTAACTCATTCAATAAACATGAAGAAACATAGTTATAAACTCAGCGAAAGTCTAACTTAACATAACAGCAGAATGATCAACTAAAGCTGAATACATGTCTAAGTATGATAAGCCTCTAATCTGGATGAGCTAATGGGAAAACAGCCCCAACTAGCTCAATAATACTGAAACTGAAAACACATCCAAGATAACTGAAAGTCTAGTCCTCGGATGATGAGGACTCACCAAACAAGAAGGTGCTAACTCTAATAAGCGACTATGAACGGGGCTGAATCTAAGAACCAGATCCTGATCATGAAATGATGCAGCATAGAAAGTATGCAGTCCGTGGAACGTACCGAGTATGCAAGGTAAGTAAAACCGCTTAAGTAAAATAAATCATTTTAAGCAACTCATACATATCATAAGCTTTTAAACGTAAGCAGAAGACCACATGCATTTATTCTGAAATCGCACTCTTATCATAACATGTTCATGCATAACTTTAGAACATAATAACTGACTCGAATGACTCAAAGATGAAACATAACATTTATATCAAAAGTTGAACAATAAGTCAAACTTAATTTTAGAACATGCATGCTTAACTAACCATCATGAGTAATGAAAATGTTAAACCGAATGATATAGATAGTGGGAGACTTGTCACTTAACCGAAATACCACGATAGAGCTTACGTAGTCCCAACTATCACACTCAAGAGGGTAGAGTCATCCATAACCTTACCAGGGCGATGGACGATACCATGATATCGATATCAAGCAGAAGGGCCAATCGGGCCGGGGATAGCTCACGAGGGAGGTCCCAATAATATAATAGTATCAACCTACATTAGTGCATAGTTCTGGGGCTTAGGGTAATCGACCCTTAACCCGCTCGGTGCTAGACTCTTCTCACAAATGAAACATGCAATGCTCTACATCGTATATAACGAAGCTCAACATCGTCTATCGACGAAGCTCAACATGAAATCATGCATAACTCAACAGCGTACGAAATGAAGCTCAACATTATCTATTGACAAAACTCATAATGAAATCATGCAGAGACTAGACATCATATGCATATGAAGCTCAACATTGTCTATTGACAAAGCTCAATAATGACCTACATCTCAATCACGAAGTCATGCATATGAGAAGTTTTATTTGGAAACATACCACAAGCTCAATCATAGGTGGGAGCATCTACTCCAAATCATGTGGTAAGCTACGTATAGAAATATTTACTCAACATACCACAAGCTACAATTTATAATAAAAATTGGGAAATTTCACTTCAAACAATGTGGTAAGCTTATGTCGGGAAAATCATAACTTTAAATCGAAATATGGACATCACCCAAAGCTCTATCATACTTGGATCTAATCAATTCACTTTGAAAATAACTACATAATCATGAGTGGTTTTAGAAACATGCTTTTTATCATCAACTTCATCAACATCACACATATATCAAATCACTTCCTTTATGAACTCTTCACCCATGGGCGTTCTAGATTCAAACTTTGGAAAAACAATTTTATCAGGGAAAACAAGTTAGAATCCGCCCAAGCTTCATAAATTATAAATACAAACTCAATTTAATCATACCCATATATAGAGATTGAAGAATCATGCAATTGGGCAAAACCCCATACTTCATCATAGACAATTAAATCACATTTTTGATAGAGAATAGGCATGGGTGTGGAAAACTCATAGCCTTACATACCTGAAAATGGTGAATTTTAACACCCTATAATTGCCCAAGCTAAGATTCCAATGGAAACCTTGAGATTTCACCTTGAACCTCCTCTTCAAACCTTCAAACCTACATGCATGAGTGTAATGGCTTAGGATAGGTTTTTCCCTGCTAAAAACCCACTAAAACGAGCCTTAAACGACGTAGTATAGGTCTTAGGAACTTAGGAATTAGGAAAAGACCATTACTATATTCGCTGAAAAACACTGCTAGGTGACCCTATTGGGTGACCTGAGGATTCATCAAGACGGGAAACGACTCGTCGAGTCGCCCATTAAGTGCACTGCTTAACTGAACTGCTGGGGATCATAACTGGGAACTTAACGACTCATCCCCAGAGACCACGACTACTGGTCACCTCCCATTAACTACACTGCCTTAACATCAATGAATATCATCCTTCTTACTCACAACTCACCTCACAAGTCGTTGGGATAGAACACAACTCGTGGGGTCCCATCCATTAAGTACACTGGATAAATCCTCCTATAACATTCCAACTCCACCCCACGATTTACATGTCAACTCGTGGTGGCTGACCACGAGTCGTTACTTCACTCGTGGGGACCTCGATCCCTTGATTACTCTAGGACTTCCCACAAGTTACTTGACGACTCGTGGGGTCTTCTCACGAGTCGTTCAGTGACTCATTCTGCAACTGCTGGGCCATTTTCCAGTTTTTCCCATTTCAATTTCCGGGTCTGATCTTAGAATTCTCTGGGTATAACAAAATAAGTACTGGGAAGATTTAGAAATTCGGGTCGAGTCGTGTTGGTTGGGTTTTTCATTTTCTTGGCCTGTCATACCTTATACCACAAGTCGTAGGTAATACCTACGACTCATCCCTGATGACTTGGTAATTTACCAACTCATTAGGCTTTAAAACATGAGCTTTTGTCCATGAACCGAATGTAAGCTTGGATCGCAACATGGGAAAAGGAGCCCCAAAAAACTCCAAGTCGACCCATGTCATGAACATACATCTAACTCAATCAAATAAAGTGGAATAATCAGCATAATAACATAGCGAAAGCATAATCATGACGTAAGATAGGAAAACGGAACGTACTTCATACATGATAGTCGGATACTACATATAGTCTGAAAGCCTCTAACATATCTTGTGGGTTGATGAGACAACACCCGCAACTAACCCAACAAGTCTAGAAACTGAACATAAAAGATAACTAATATAAACTCATCCTCGGGAGATGAGGACTCACTAAGGAATTGAATGCTAACTCCGGGAACGTGGAATGTACCATGTATGCAAGGTAAGTAAAACGGATAATTTAAAATAGATAAAAAGTTCATAAGAGTAGGACAACATGCTCATAACATAAATATCATAATGTAACATAAGCTCAAGGTTTTCAAAACATTCATAAATCAGACATAATCATAATAATAGGAAAAAAGCTTCATTAAACATAACTCGATCCAAAATAATATGAACATAACCATGAATAAATCATGAAGAACAATGGTAGGACTCGTCATAACCAACACCATTATGGTAGAGCCTTACATGATGCCCCAACTATATCACTCAAGTGGGCAGAGTTGTCCCAGGCTTGCCAGGCGAGGGACATGCAGTATGTGATATCATGAAAGAGGGGATCCATTAACATTGTAATGTATCAATATGAACCCTACGGTGGAACGTAGTTATGAGACACAAACATAGTCCTTTAAATGTTGGGCTTCTCGGTGTTAGACACTTCTCCCAAAAATATACACATTAGGCTCGTATGTAAATCATAAACATCATTCATGAGATTCATTGCCAATTAAATATTAACATCGTTGATCCCCATTTAAATACATGTTTAGCTATGAACCAAGGGCCCATGAATGGGCCAACATCATAAATCGTTCAGTCATGAAATCTATGTCATAAATCATAAATCATACTTTAACATGTGAGTATTTCCCAATACTTTAACATGCTCTAAAATACCCAATTCCCTTGAAAAACATTATTATAAACATGGGTAACTTGAAAACATGCTTTTCATCAAAAATATCTCATCATACATGAATATTTATCATAAATCTCAACTTTCATAAACTTCTCATAAATGGTCATTTAAATTTATAAATCTCGAAACATGATTTTAATGGAAAACAACGTAAAACTTGCCCATGAATCATAAATTCAATAATATAAATATCTTTAAATCATACCCATGTAGTAAATTAGAAATTTCATGCATTGGGTTAAAACCCTGTAGAATGAACATAGGAGTTTCATGATTTAGAGAGAGATTGGGCATGGGTGTGAATGGATTCACCCATTCATAATCCTACATACTTGAGAGACTTGGATTCTATCACTCCCTTACTTTCCCAAGAGGAATTGAAGAACAATTGATGATGAACCTTGGGTTTTATGCTTGATCACCCTCTACACTCTTGAAATTTGCATGCATGAGTTTTGAATAGGCTAGAATGACATAATCTAACTTAATACACCCTGAGAATAGCTTAAAATGACGTAGTATAGGACCCTAGGGCTTAGGAATGATGATACTAACTTTAGTAAATTTGTAGTTAAAAACTAACTGCTAGTCCCAACGAGGGACTGGATGAGTCTTCTCCCAAGGTCACGAGTCGTGGCATCGGTCATCATGTTGACTGACCATTTTCCTCCAGGGGTCCACACGAGGGACCTAACAAATCGGGGTTGGTGACCACGACTTGTGGTCACCTCTCGTGATCTCCACTGCCCAAAATCATTATCCCTTTACCAATCTTGACCCTGACATCCCAACAAATCGTGGTATTTAACCATGACTCGTGGGGTCCAGCCATAGGGTACACTGCTACTCAAACTTCTCCTTTCAATCATCCTTGGCCACGACTTACTCAGGGATTCGTGAGGTCTGACCATGAATTGTGGTCATTCCTGTGGTTTCTTCGAAACACAAGTTCAAGAACTTAAGCCAACTTTTTACCACGAGTCACCTAACGACTCGTGGTCACCCCCGTGGGTCACAGAACAACTCGTTTTGTAACCTGGTGCATATTCTTCAATTTTCTCTGTTTCAACACCCAGGTCTGATCTTAGGGCTTCCGAGGCATTACAATATCTCCCCCTTTGGAACATTCGTCCTCGAATGTTGAAAAACATACATAAAAGTATAGAAATGCGATCATCATATTCAAATACTGATCATTTAAGCTGAAAACTGACGGAATGACTACCTCCAAATTGAACTACATGGCTGAACTGAATTCATGAACCATACATACATACCTTGATATAAAAGAAACTGAGGTACGTGAGCTGAACATGAAACTGAATAGAATATTAAGGAGGAAACTAACACCTTATGCTGAAACTGAGCCAGAAGAGACTAAATGCATGTATTTAGTCATCATATCTGCCTCAACTACCCACGTTGCTCCCTCAACATGTTGATTCCTCGATGAAACCTTAACTAAAGCTACTTCTTGTTCCTTAACCTTCGAACCTGATGATCCCATATTTTCCACCGGAATCACTTCATAACTAAGGCTGTCTTTCACACAGACACTATCCATCGAAATAACTAGAGTTGGATCACCCAAACACTTCTTTAAGAGCGATACATGGAAAACTGGATGGACTGAAGCTAATTCTGGGACAACTCCAACTCAAATGCTACCTTGCCAACCCATTGCACAATCTGATATGGGCCAACATAATGGGGAGTGAGTTTACCTTTCTTTCCGAACCTCCCCACCCCCGTCATGGGAGATACCTTTAGAAATACCCAATCGATAATTTTAAACTCATGTTCTCTCATGCTCACATCCGCATAGGACTTTTGGCGACTCTGAGTTGTTCTCAACCTGTCTCTTATACGCTTAACCTTCTCCATGGCCTCATGGACTGAATCTGGACCTACCATCGCAGCTTCCCGGACTTCAAACCAACCAATAGGCGATCCACATCTCCACCCATAGAGAGCCTCAAACGAGGCCAGCTGAATGCTGGAATGATAACTGTTGTTATACGCAAACTCAATGAGAGGAAAATGCTCATCCCAACTAACCTTGAAGTGAACCACGTATGCTCTTAACATGTGCTCGAGACGCCGAATCATCTGCTCCGCCTGACCATCAGTTTATTGATGAAATGTTGTACCGAGCTTGACCTAAGTACCAAGTTCCTTTTGAAATGACCTCCAAAACTTGGAAGTAAACTGGGTACCTCTGTCTTATATGATGGACAAGGGCACTCTATGCAACAGAACTAGCTCTCAAATAATCAACACCCAGAACACACCAACTACCTGATATCAAAGCACACTATCTCCCCCTTTGGAGACGACCTCTACCTTCTACTCCTGAACGACCTCCTTCAACTTCACCAAGATAAGATCCTCGTCTTACCTAGATTTGACATCAGTCACCAAGGAAGATTCCAATCCATCCTAAACAATGACACACAAAACATGCGAATCCCCTCGGAAACTCATCCAGAATTCCCTAGTCACAAACCAAATACGCCATTCGATCATAAAACCAATTTAAGACCGGTTGGGATCATCAAATTACTAATAGCAGGTTGTTTTGATCGAAAATTGACCATGGTCAAACTTAGCCTCCTCAAAGCTCATAACTTCAACCAAGGGTTCAAATCACACTCGAATCACCTCGAGATCCATGCAAACTCCCAACTAAGTTATAAATCACTATCCATAACCAACAGAGCTTCCAGAACCCAAATTCGAGCTCGTTAACCTGAAATGTTGACTCTGGTCAAACCCCTCAAACCTCAAACCCTCCAAAATAAAAAATCTCACCCGATCTTCATTAGATCATCTCAAAAATGGTGTCATCCACCTGCACAAGTCAAGAATAAAAGAATAAAGATACAGAAAGGTTTAACCTAGACAAATGGATCAAAAATCACAAAATGATCATGAGGGTTGTTACACTTCCAAGCTTGACTAATAACCTCACTTTCTGGACTTCTACATACCCAACACCTAAGGCAGGGATAGGGAGTTACCTTGAACGTAACCATTTTAACCATCTTCTCCATCAGGGGGAACATCCATAGGGTTTAGAGTAAGGGAATCATGAGCACGAATCATTTATGAAATCTAAGCTGGGCATATACCCAATATAGCACGATCTTACGAGCCGATAGAGCAAATCTTAGGGACTGAGTTCATAGAGTTGAGCATGCTAAGAGACAAGAGTTCACATATATAACGAGGGTCATGACATGAAGCTGGATGAGTAATACTGGGATCGCTGACTGACGGGGTTACCTATCATCATAGGGTTCTGAACATAAGGATGAGTTGACCGTAGCATCGAACGAAACATAAGGGAAACATCTAAATGAAGATGGATTGATTACCCCCAAAAGTTATTTATAAAACTCCTTTACTAGAAAACTTAAGACCTGACTTAGCGCTTCACTTACTATTTCCCTACCTTCCACAAAATAAATCTCATATTTAAATGCACAAAGGTATCTTGTACCTTGTATAGTAGTTCTCGGAACTAGCAATCATGGTAGGTTCGATAGGAAGGCTTATAACATACCTGAGACTACATCTAAGGCTGACTGCCACTTGTTCTTGGTAACCCGTGCTGCTGAGATGGGTGGGTTGCAGAGTTGATAGCTGGGGCATGGGCTCCACCGTCACCCAGTCTAACGAAAGGGCAATCATTGAGTTTGTGTCTGGGCTTACCACAACCAAAGCAAGCATCCTTGCCGATCAAACACCTTCCCGGGTGGTCCTACCACACCTTTGGCAAGATGGCCAACTTGACGGGGTTGTTGAAGGGGCGGCCGGGGCACGACCTCTCTAGCTATCTCGCTTGTTTGAAGGGCAATCTCTGTGTTTATGACCGAGCTGGCCGCAATAGAAGAAAATATCCGAACCTGCCAAACACTTTCCTAGGTGGTTCTTCCCGTAGCACCCGCAAACTGGGTAAGTAATCTCCCTCACCCTGGGCTTGTATCCCTTAACATCAGCTAGAGACTTCTGACGGGGTTGAGAGTGACTCCCACTACTCGACTTGTTGGGAACTCTTTAGGTTTTCGATCCTGGGCCTCTTGTTCCTCCTTTCTTTCCCCTTATGCTCTCCACCCATATTCGAATCACCAAACTTTGATGGGCTCCTCTTTGTGAGTTCTTGAACCTTAGTAGAGGTCGCCTCTCTGGTATGGTTCACTGATGCGATAGTCTGCTGGTTAGGCTTGGTGATCATGGCCCATATCAACACTCTGAGGGTGGCCCCGAGTTCTGCATCCGTAACTTTCATGGGACCCATTGGAGTTAGTGGGACTAACTGACTCCCGTTGTCGTTCTGAGAAGACATGTTTCTGCACATGTGTATAGCACGAATAAGACGAATGGAGAAAGTCAAACTCATGGCACGAGATAGAGTCATGAAAGAAGGGAACATTTCCTAAACGTCTGGTAGCCTCTTCGTCATAAGTGTGGCGCGCTTCACACCCATGAAAAAGACTCTACCTAACGTGAATTTCAGACACCCTAGGACACAACTAAACCTATTGCTCTAATACCAAGTTTGTCAGGACCTGAATGTAGGTCCGAATCGCAACACGGGACAAGGAGCTCCAAGAGACTCCAAGTCGACCCATGGCATGGACATACATCTAACTCAATCAAATAAAGTGGAATACTAAACATAATAACATAGTAGAAGCATAATCATGATGTAACATAGGAAAATGGAACGCACTTCATACATGAAAGCTGAACACTATATATAGTCTGAAAGCCTCTAACATATCTGGTGGGTTGATGGGACAACACCCCCAACTAGCCCGACAAGTCTGGAAACTGAACATAAAGGATAACTAATATCAACTCGTCCTCGGGAGATGAGGAATCACCAATGAACTGGGTGCTAACTCAGGGAATGAGCTAATTTTGGTGTTGGGTCTGAAGATCAGAGCCTGTATCATAAAATGATACATCATAGAGTATGCGGTCAGTACGTGGAACGTACCATGTATGAAAGGTAAGTAAAACAAAAATTTTAAATACATAAAAAGTTTGTAAGAGTAGGACAACATGCTCATAACATAAATATCATAATGTAACATAAGGCTCAAGGTTTTCTAAATATTCGTAAACTAGACAAATCATACTAATAGAGAAAAGCTTCATTAAACATAACTTGAGCCAAAATAATATGAACATAACACTGCATAAATCATGAGGAACAATGGGATGACTCGTCATAACCGACACCATCATGGTAGAGCCTTACATGATGCCCCAACTATCTCACTCAAGTGGGCAGAGTTGTCCTAAGCTTGCCAGGCGAGGGACGTGTAGTATGTGATATCATGAAAGAGGGGATCCATTAAGATTGTAAATGTATCAATATTAACCTACGCTGGCATGTAGTTATGAGACACCGACGTAGTCCTTTGAATGCTGGGCTACTTCGTGCTAGACACTGCTCCCAAAAATATCCTCATTAGGCTCTTATGTAAATCATAAACATCATTTATGAGATTCATAGCCAATTAAACATTAACATCGTTGATCCCCATTTAAATACATGTTTATCCATGAATCAAGGGCCCATGAATGGGACAACATCATAAATCATCAATTATGAAATCCATATCATAAATCATAAATCATACTTGAACATGTGGGTATTTCTAAGTACTTTAACATGCTTGAAAACACCCAATCCCTCGAAAAACATGATTATAAATATGGGTAACTTGAAAACATGCTTTACATTAATAATAACTCATCATATATGAACATTTATCATAAATCTCAACTTTCATTAACCTCTCATAAATGGGCATTTAAATTTATAAAGGTTGAAACATGATTTTAATGGAAAACAATGTAAAACTTGCCCATGAATCATAATTGAAGAATAGAAATATCTTTAAATCATACTCATCTAGTAAATTAGAAATTTCATGCATTGGGTTAAAACCTCATAGAATCAACATAGGAGTTTCATGATTTAGAGAGATATTGGGCATGGGTGTGAACGGATTCACCCATTCATAACAGTACATACCTGAGAAACTTGGATTCTATCACTCCCTTACTTTCCCAAGAGGAATTGAAGAACAATTGATGGAGAACCTTGGGTTTTATTCTTGATCACCCTCTATCCTCTTGAACTTTGCATGCATGAGTTTTGAATAGGCTAGAATTACATAACGTATCTTAATACACCTTGAAAATATCTTAAAACAACATAGTATAGAACCCTAGGGCTTAGGAATGAAGATACAACCCTTAGTAAATACACAGTTAAAAGCTAACTACCAATCCAAATGAGGGACTAGATGAGTCGTCGTCCAAGGACACGAGTCGTAGCATCAGTCGTTGTGTGCACTGACCATTTTCCTCCATGGGTCCCCACGAGGGACCTAACGAGCCAGGGTTGGTAACCACGACTCGTTGTCACCTCTCATGATCTCCACTGCTAAAAATCATTATCCCTTGGCCAATCTTGGCCACGACCAACCCAATGAATCATGGTATCTTACCATGACTCGTGGGATCCAACCGTAGGGTACACTACCACTCAAACTTCTCCTTTCAATCTCCCTTGGCTATGACTGACTAAACAAGTCGTGAGGTCTGACCATGACTCGTGGTCATGCCCGTGGTGTCTTCAAAACACAAGTTCCAAAACATAAGCCAACTGATCTTGGGCAGAATTATATGCCCAAGTGATACTCAAATGCTTCATTTCGTCTTGTTTATCCATCGATATTTGTGCATTCTCATGTAATTTGTAGT